>JAABOM020060179.1:0-12106 GCA_011800125.2 Solanum clarkiae
AAACGTACTAACGCATACTCAATGCCTATATGATATTACCTTGTAAGAACCGGAGCATCATTCAATCATCCTCCATATGGCTTGTTCAGTGCTTAGGAGGTAAGCTTTGGTGATTCCTCAAGTCTGAGGACGCTATCTATGTTACACTTTCTATTTGACATTTCTTTACGTTGAATACTTGTCATTATGAGGGTGAGCCTTGAAAGTGTCTTAGTCTTCATTCCATTCCATGTTTGAGGTGTTGTTGCATATCATGAAGTACTTATGCTATGAACTTGGTTCCTTTGTGCTTTTATGATTATGAAAGACTTCCCTTAGTCCCACTTCTCTTTTTATTATATCTATCGTTGTTGTTTACTTTGTTTTCGCGACCAAGGATGTGTGATTGATATGCTAAGAGGCTTGTTTGGGTCCTTTCAGTTCCCATTTGCCGTGTCAAATCTAGGCCTCAGGCTTGGGTCGTGAAAAACTTGGTATCAGCATACTAGTTTTCTAAGGGTCCTCGGAATCTAACATACCATATTAATTAGAGTCTTATTCATGGTTGTGAAGTGTACCACAACTATGAATGGTAGGCTATGAAATGTTTCGGGGAATATTTCACTTCTTTCATGGTCTATATCATGCTTTAGAAGTAAGTGTAAGGTTTTTCCCATAATGAATACTCTTTGCTCTTCTAGATCATGCCGATTCCAAGAGGGAGACTAAAGAGAGCCCACACACCTGAGGAGCAACCGGCCCCTCTCACTCCTCAAGCTCCTCAAGGTGGAAGGGTAGCCCAAGATGAATTCTAGGATACTATTACAATGTTGGCTCGTGCTATGACTAACCGAATTCACCAAGGGGTTCAAGTCCCTCATATTCCTACTCTGACTTCTAGGGTGAGGGATTTCACTAGAATGAACCCACTGGATTTCTATGGATCAAACTAGAAGAAAATCTCCAAGAGTTCATCGATGAGGTGTACAAAGTGTATCTATTATGGGGATCAACTCGGAGGATAAGGCGGAGTTGGCGGCCTACCAACTCAAAGGGGTGGCTAAAATTTGGTTTACACAATAAAAGTTGGAGAGGCAACATGGTGATCTATTCCTTGGTAGGAGTTCAAAGCTGTATTCCTCAATTGGTTCTTTCCTATCAAGCTAAAGGAGGCTAAAATGATGGAGTTTATGAACCTTAAGCAAGGTTCCATGAGTGTGATATCAAGCTAAGGGAGGCTAAAATGATAGAGTTTATGAACCTTAAGCAAGGTTCCATGAGTGTGAGTGAGTATGCCCTCAAGTTCAACCAACTCTGTAAGTATGCTCCAAAATTGGTTGTCGAGCCTCAATCAAGGATGAATAAGTCGGGAGTGTCCGACTTGGTTAATGAGGAGTGTCATACTGCCATGCTAGTAGGTGATATGGATTTGTCCCACCTCATGACATATGTTGAACAACTAGAGGAGACAAAGCTTAGAAAGAGAAGAAGTGGTGAGACCAAGAGGGCTCATTTTGAGTGGATTCCAAAGTTCCAAGGGTGGTCGATTTCCTCAAGGCCACAAGTTCCAATTCCAATGCTCCTAATAGGAGATTTGCTAATAATAAACCAAGATTCCAAGGTAGTGGTGGTAGGGTATATAACCTTATATGCCAAAGATGTGGTAGAAACCATAATGGCCCATGTTTAAAGAACTCTAATGCTTGTTATAGTCCTGCTTCCATTTTTGTTATATCTGTAGTCATTGTTTACTTTATTTTCGCGATCAAGGATGTGTGAATAATATGTTAAGAGGCTTATTTGGGTCTTTTCGGGTTCTCATGTGTTGTGTTACGTCTAGGCCCTAGGCTTGGATCATTACAGATACCCTAAATAAGGGTTTCACTACAATATCAGTAAGTTGATTTGAATTGAGTTTACTCTTCTTGTTCTACAATTGAGTTGCATGATTTCGAACAAGTATCATGAACCTACCATGTGTTTGATAAAATTACAAGACAAGAATTCTCAAGTTGTTGATGAACAACTATATCATTTACAAATCTAGATATTTCATGATGATTAAGGGATTTCAAGCATGCATTGAGTTCATTAAAAGTATCAACTTGAGCCCTATTGCAAGATTTTAACCTCTTTTGAGCCATTCATGTCAAGGTAAGGGATCAAGCATTATTATTATTTACTCTCATGTTCAAGTTAAGCTCACTAGAAGAGGCCAAGCAAGTAATGAGCTACTCATGTCAAGCTATCATATCTCTTAAAAGTTATTTATGTTATGATTAAAGTATGATGATTTCAAGTATTAGGTTGGATTAGACGTAGCACTGCTGGAGGCTTAAGATGGGGGCTTGACACAAAGGGTTCTTATATAAAGTCTTTAATCTCTAAACTATGTGCCACCATAGGATTATATATTTTACCTTTACTATACTAGTGGATCAATCCAGTTCATGTTATCATGTTTAGTTTGCCTTGGCAAGTAGACCACACTTCGCCGGGGGGTGTCATGTCCGATCACCTATACTGAGGGGGTGTCATGCCGTGGATTCCAAGTTGTAGTTGCTTGGTCTATATCGGTTAAGATCTCCTCCCACATATGTATATTATCATGTACAAGTACAATGTTTTACATATAAGTTTTATTACAAGAATTGGTCATATGTTGCATATTGAGATTGTATCCATTATCGATACTTTTTATCGAAATATGGACAAACGGAAGTTTAAGCAGGAGCAGGGTCGATCAAATCGTCTGCGGGTAAATTGGTCATACATCGCATACTGAAATTATATCCATTGTCTATATCTTATGCATTTTGAATATAATAGCTTATGTCTGTGTTGCATAGAATCTCACATACTTAGTACATTCAAACGTACTAACACATAATCTATGCCTATATGATTTTACCAAGTAGGAACCTAAGCTCCTTTTGATCATCTTCCTCTACATGGCTAGTTCGCTTCTTTGAATGAAGCTTTGGCGAGTCCTCAATTCCGAGGACAATATCTACTTTTATTCATGTTATGTTGAGTCTTTTTCTTTATGTTAGATACTTATTATTATGAGGGTGTTCCCCGAAAGTGTCTTGGACTCTGCTCCATTCTAAACTAGAGGTGTTGTTGGATACTAAGTTTGTATATGCTTTTGAGCTTGACTCTTCGTATGTCTCTATATTTATGAAAGATTTTCATTAATCTCATTTCCTTTTTTATACTTTGCTCTTGTTGATGTTTATTTTCATTTCTACAACCAAGGATGTGTACAAGATATGCATAGATGCTTGTTTAGGTTGTCTTTGGACTTATCATTCGCAGTGTCACATTTAGGCCCTAGGCTTTGGTCATGACAAGGTTGGAATCACAGCACTATGTTGTTGCTGGTCCTCGAAAATCCAGCATACCGCATTTATTAGAGTCTTATTTATGGTTGTTAAGCATGCCGCAACTATGAATAGGAGGCTGTGAGCCATTTTAGGAAATGTTTCACTTTTTCATAATCTATGTCATACTTTAGGTGTAAAGATAAGGCTTTCTCCTCCCCCTCCCCAATGAATGCTCTTTTGCTCTTCTAGATCATGCCGCTACCAAGAGGGATACCAAGGAGAGCCCGTTCACCGGAGGAGCAACCGGCCCCTCCTGTTCCTCAAACCTCTCAAGATAGAGGGGTGGCCTAAGATGAGTTTCAGAATGCTATCACTATATTGGCCCATGTTATGACCAACCTAATGAACCAAGGGGACTAAGCTCCTCATGCTCCTACTCTGGCCTCAAGGGTGAGGGATTTCACAAAGATGAACCCTCCGGAGTTTCATAGGTCCAAGGTAGAACAAGATCTCCAAGAGTTCATCGATGAGCTGCATAAGGAGCTATCTATCATGGGGGTAAATTTGGAGGAGAAGGCAGAATTAGTGGCCTACCAACTCCAAGTTGTTAGCCAAATTTGGATTGCTCAATGGAAATTGGAGAGGAGAAATGATGATACCATTCCTTGGGTTCAAGGCCGCCTTCCTCAACCGATTCTTCCCTATTGAGTTACGAGAGGCTAAGATGATGGATTTTATGAACCTCAAGCAAGGATCCATGAGTGTGAGGGAGTATTCCATAAAATTCCACAAGCTATCCAAGTATACTCCTCATTTTATTGCCGACCCTAGAGCTAGAATGAACACGTTTGTGTCGGGGGTGTCCACCTTTGTAAATGAAGAGTTTCATACCGTAATGCTTTAAGTGATATTGATTTTTCTTGACTCATGACATATGACAAAAAACTTGAGAGGGAAAGCTTAGAAAGAGGAGAAGTGGGGAGTCCAAGAGGGCTCGATTTGAGGGTGGCTTCCAAGGTTCTAAGGGTAGCTAGTTTCTTCAAGGTCACAAGTTCCAAGGTTAAGAGTCCTCCAATGCTCCTAACAAGAGGTTTCATAATTATGGGGTGTGTAACTAAGGTTTCAAGGTGGAAATGGTGGGATGACAAATCCTAAGAGCCAAAGGTGTGGGAGAAACCATGGTGTTCCATATTTCAAAAATTCTAATGCTTGCTGTGTTTATGGTGAGACGGTCACAAGGTTATTGATTGTCCTCGTGCTCAAAACAAGGGTAAAGATGGTCATCTTCAAGGCCAAGGTGCTAATATGGGTCAAAGGCCAAAGAGAGGCCCACAAGGGGGTGTTCCAAGGTAAAATAGGTTCTATGATCTCCAAGGAAGGCAAGGAGTGGATGAGGTGCCCCTTGTTGTTACCAGTATGTTAAAGGTTTTTTATTATGATGTGTATACATTGATAGATCCGGGTGCTACTCTTTCTTTCATTACTCCTTTTGTTGCCACTAAACTTCGTGGGTGTCCTGAATTATTGTGTGAACCTTATGAAGTGTCTACTACCGTTGCTGAGTCCATCATTGCTAAAAGAGTCTGTAGGGATAATCCCGTATTCGTATTTCATAAAGTCTTGCCTTGTGATTTTGTTGAACTTAACATAGTGGATTTCAATATTATTCTTGGGATGGATTGGTTACATACATATCATGCTTCCATTGATGGTAGAACCCGCAAAGTTAGATTCCAATTCCCTAATGACCCTGTCCTTGAGCGGGAAAGTTGTAGTGTCGTGGTCAAGGGTAGATTTATTTCTTGTCTTAAAGCCCAAAAAATGATTTCTAAGGGTTGCATTTACTACTTTGTAAGGGTTAGGGATGTTGAGTCTAAAGTCCCTCCTATTGAGTCGGTACCCGTGGTCAATGAGTTTCTTGATGTCTTTCTCGGTGGGCTTCCGCTTCCTGGTGTTCCTTCTGAAAGGGAAATAGACTTTGGTATAGACCTCCTCCCTGATACACAACCCATTTCTATTCCACCTTACCATATGGCCCTAATGGAATTAAAAGAGTTAAAGGATCAATTGAAGGATTTGTTGGATAAACGTTTCATAAGGCCTGGCAAGTCTTTCTTTAACCTTGGGGTGCACAGGTGTTGTTTGTAAAGAAAAAGAGTGGTTCCCTTTGAATGTACATTGCTTACCAGCAACTCAACATAGTCACTATAAAGAACAAGTAGCCTCTACCAAGGATTGATGACCTTTTTGATCAACTACAAGGGGAAAGTTACTTTTCTAATATTGATCTTCGGTCCAAATACCACCAAGTGAGAGTGAGGGAGTGCGATATTCCCAAGATGGCTTTCCGAACTATGTTTGGGCACTTTGAGTTTGTGGTAATGTCTTTTGGCTTGACTAATGCACTGGCAATATTTATGGATCTCATAAATAGGATCTTTATTTATGGATCTCATAAATAGGATCTTTAAACCCTACCTTGATATGTTTGTGGCAGTCTTTGTTGATGATATATTGATTTATTCTCGAAGTGAAGAAGAACATGTGAATAATTTGAAGGTGGTGTTGCAAATTTTGAGGGAGGAGAGATTGTTTGCTAAATATGAAAAGTGTGAATTTTTGTTGGAAGAGGTGGCATTGCTAGGGCATGTGGTGTCGGGTGATGGAAGTAAAGTGAACTCTAAGAAGATGGATTTGATAAGGAATTGGCTTAGCCATTGACTCCGATGGATATTAGGAGTTTCTTAGATTTAGGGGGTTACTACCAGAGGTTTGTGAATGGTTTCTCTTCTATTGCTTCCCCTATGACAAAGTTGACCAAAAGAAGGAAAATTTTGTTTGGACTGATGAATGTGGAAAGAGTTTTCAAATTTTGAAAGACAAGTTTATCTCTTCTCATATTTTGGCTTCACAGGAAGGGCTAGAAGGGTTTGTGGTTTATTGTGATGCCTCAAGAATTGGTTTGGGGAGTGTTTTGATGTATAATGGCAAAGTTAGAACATATGCCCCTAGCCAACTTAAGGTAAATGAGCAAAATTATCCCACCCATGATCTTGAATTCGCAGCATGGTGTTTGCTTCGAAAATTTGGTGTCATTATTTGTATGGGGTTCATGTAGATGTGTTTATCAACCATAGAAGTCTCCAATGTGTATTCACAAAAAAGATCCTAATTTGATACAAAGAAAGTAGTAAGAACTCCTTAAGGATTATGACATGAGTGTGCACTATCATTTCGGCCAAGCTAATGTTGTGCTTGATGCTCTATGTAGAGTGTCCATGTGTAGTCTAGCTCATATTGATGTTGATAACAAATAGGTGGCTAGAAAAGCACTGATTAGCTAGGTTTGGGGTTAGGTTGAATGAAGTTGATAATGGTGGGGGTAATGGTTGTTGATGGTTCCAAATATTCTTTGATTGAGGAAATCAAGTCAAAACAATACCTTGACCACGCCTTGCTAGAGGTAAAGGCTTTGATAAAGGATGGTAAAGTAAAGGTTTTCTCCCAAGGGGGGGATGGTGACCTCAGTTACCAAGGTAGGTTGTGTATAGCTACTGTTGATGACTTGAGGGAGTTAATTTTAAAGGAGGTCCTTAATTCATCCTATTCTATTCACCTCGATTCAACAAAGATGTATAGAAACTTGAGAGAGGTGCATTGGCGGGGTGGTATGGAGAAAGATATTGCCAAGTTCATAACCGGGTGTCGCAATTGCCAATAAGTGAAGGTCGAACATCAAAGATTGGGTGGCCTAGCCCAAGACATAGAACTTCCTACTTGGAAGTGGGAAGAGATCAAATGGATTTTGTGATTTGGTTGCCAAAGACTAAGAAACACTGTGATTCTATTTGGGTCATTGTTGATAGAATGACAAAGTCGACTCACTTTTTACTGGTTAAAACAACTTATGGTTCTGTAGATTATGCCAAGTTGTATATTCATGAGTGAGTTAGATTGCATGGGGTACCCTTATCTATTATTTTGAATGGTGGTGCTCAATTCACTTATTATTTTTAGAGATCCTTCCAAAAGGGTCTTGCTACCAAGGTCAAGCTTAGCATGGCTTTTCATCCCCAAATAGATGGTCAAGTCGAAAGGACTATAAAAACTCTTGAGGATATGTTTAGAGCTTGTGTTTTGTAGTTTAAGGGTAGTTAGGATGAACATCTTCAACTTATTGAGTTTGCTTACAACAATACCTACCACTTAAGCATTAACATGGCTCCCTTTGAAGCTTTATCTGGTAGGTATTGTAGATCCCTCGTTTGGTGGTTTGATATGGGGGATATGGTTTGTTAGGCCGGAACTTGGTCATGGGATCTTTGGAGAAGTAAGGTTAATAAGGGAGAGATTGAAGATGGCTCAAAGTAGACATATGTCTTACTCTGATGTGAGAAGAAAAGAACTTGAGTTTAATGCGGATGATCGGGTTTACTTGAAGGTCTCACCCATGAAGGGTGTGGCCCAGTTTGGCAAGAAAGGGAAATTAAGCCTGAGGTTTGTAGGTCCTTATAGAATTTGGATTAGAGTTGGCAGGGTTGCATATGAATTGGAGTTGCCTATGGAGATGAATATGGTTGATCCGGTCTTCCATATATCTATGTTGATGAGATGTGTTGGTAACCAAATGCTAGTGTCCTTAAAGGTTGTGGATGTTATGGAGGATAATTTGACCTATGAGGAGGTCCTAGTGGAAATATTAGATAGGCAAGTGAAAAGGTTGAGGAACAAGGATGTAGCATCTATCAAGGTCCTTTAGAGGAATTAACAAGTCAAAAGTGTCACATTGGAAGCCGAAGCAGACATGAAAAAGTGATACCCATACCTCTTCCACTTTACTCAAGCTGAAGATAATAACTTAACTCCCATCTATGATTTCAAGTCTTAAGTTTCAGCCCTCATGTCATTTTGCATGCATTCATGTTTATTGTAACAAGTTTATGGTGATTTTTGATATTCATGTTAAGACGTTTTAAAAATAATATTTAAGTAAATTTGTTGCATTCATGTCGTGCTGAAATCTTGATAATTACTTCTCCTACACATGTTTATCTGACATTCGGGGACGAATGTTCCCAAGGGGTTGATATTGAAACACCTCTTATGTGCCTCGGAATGCCCCATAATCGTAACTTTCATATATCTTAAAATTCATGCGTGATTTAGGAAATTCAACTTCATATTCCTGATCATGAGGAAAAAATGAGTGGGAAATAGATATAACCCAGATTTTAGAAGACCCATAGAGAAAAATAGTTTTCGCTAATTTTACTATTTCCAAATGTTGCCTGTGCCCAGGCCACAATGCGCCTGGGGCGCGCGACTGTGTAATTTTGTCTGCGCATTTGGTCTGCGTCATGCCTGGGGCACGTACCAATGCATTTTGTGCCATATTTTTCCAACTTATTTCAAGGGCATTGGCGTCATAACCCAATGCCCATTTAAATGTGAAATCTTTCATACTTAGCCATTTTCCAACTCTATAACTCACAAAACACTCTCTAAAAGCTCTCAAAGATTTTATCAAATTTCTCATTCGAACTCAAGGATTTCAAGATTAATTTTGGAACTCAAGAACCCATCTGAAGCTTCAAGTCTCCTTCAAGTTCATTCCAAGAAATTCAAGGTTTAAGGTATGTGGGTCTTCATCCATGGGTCCTTTCACCCTTGGAGCCCAACCTTCTCTTTTTATGAAAATTGCATGATTTCAAGTTGTACTACTTATGGGTATCTTTTATTATGAAACATGAACATAAGTTATGCTAGGGTTTTATTAATAATTGATTGATTACGCATGATATCTCTTTCAAATTTGTTCCTTGAATTGATTTTTTTCTATTGAGACTATGCATGATTTGAGCTATGAAACTATGAACTGTTATGAGATTTTGTGATGGATTTCAAGATACCCTAAATGAGGGTTTTGCTATAATATTGGTGGGCTGATTTGAATTGAGTTTACTCTTCTTGTTTTATTCTTGAGTTGCATGATTTCGAACAAGTATCATGAACCTACCATGTGTTTGATAAAATTACATGATAAGAATTTTCAAGTTGTTGATGAACCATTATATGATTTACAAGTCAAGTGATTTCATGATGATTAAGGGCTTTCAAGTATGTATTGAGTTCATGAAAAGTATCTACAATTTTAGAAGTATCAAGTTGAGCCCTATTTCAAGATTTTAACCTCTTGTGAGCTATTCATGTCAAGGCAAAGGATCATGTATGATTATTATTTTCTCTCATGTTTAAGTTAAGCTCACTAGGAGAGGTCAAGTATGTAATGAGCTACTCATTTCAAGCTATCATAACTCTTAAAAATTATTTATGTTGTGATTAAAGTATGATTATTTCAAGTATTCCATGAGAATAAACTTAGCACTGATTGAGGCTTCAAATGGAGGCACGACACAAAGGGGTCCTATATAAAGTCTTTAGTCTATAAACTATATGCCACCATAGGATTATTTGTTTTACCCTTGCTATACTAGTGGATCCATCTAGTTCATGTTATCATGTTTGGTTTTCCTTGGCAAGTAGACCACATTTCGCCAGGGGGGTGTCATATCCGGTCTCCTGTACAGAGGGGGTGTCATGCCTTGGATTCCATATTGTAGCTGCTTGGTCTATGTCGGGTAAGGTCTCCTCCCACATATGTATATTATCATGTGCAAGTCGAATGTTTTACATGCAAGTTTTATTACAAGCTTTGATCATACATGGCATATTGAGATTGTATCCATTGTCTATATCTTAAGCATTTTGAATATATTAGCTTATGTCTTTGTTCCATTGCACCCTGCATACTTAGTACATCCAAACATACTAACACATACTTTATACCTACATCATATCACCATGTAGAAATCGGAGCTCCATTTGATCATCCTCCTCCATGTGGCTAGTTTGGTTCTTTGAAGAAAGCTTTGGTGAGTCCTCTATTCCAAGGACAATATCTACTTTTATTCAAGTTATGTTGATACTTGTTCCTTATGTTGGATACTTATTATTGTGATGATGATCCAAAGAAATGTCTTGGCCCCCGCTCCATTCTAAAGTAAAGGTGTTATTGGATACTAAGTTTGTATATGCTTTTGAGCTTGACTCTTCTTATGTCTCTATATTTATGAATGACTTCACTTAGTCATATTTCCTTTTTTTATACTTGGATCTTGTTGATGTTTATTTTCATTTCTGCAACTAAGGATTTCTACAAGATATGCTAAGAGGCTTGTTTAGGTTGTCTTCAGACTTCCCATTCGCCGTGTCACGTCTAGGCCCTAGGCTTGGGTCGTGGCAGTGATTAAATTGTTCATTGCTGTTCCTTTGATGTGTTTTTTTTTTGTTTCTGGATGTTTGTGTTTTATATTTAGATATGACTATTTGTATGACGCAACTAGATGCGTTTTTTAGATGTGTTTAAGTTGTTGTTGCATATACATTAGTTTGGATAACTAAGTTATGAAGTTTTTTGTGATGCTTTTATGAATGTTTCATGCTTTTTTTCATTTTAATTCTATTGATCCAAATTTTTAGTTAAAATTGCATTCTTTAAAAAAAATGATATATGTCAATCCACCCTCCCAGACCCCACTTGTGGGATTTTACTGGGTATGTTGTTGTCGTTGTTGTTGATATATGTCAATCCATATACTACTAGGTTTCCTACTACACATCTTGTAAATTATTAAAACACCAACGTTATACTAATTTTCAAACCAAAGTTTTAGTCATACACCACACAACATTTGTCTTATAGTCTAAAAAAAATTACAATACCTGAAATTATACCATTATACCAGAATTATCTAAATCTATGCAATAACTTATTTTCTTATTACACATCTTGTAAGCTATTTAAATACCAATAATATATCAACTTTCAAATCAAAATTTTGACTTTTTAGATTAAAAAATTTATGGACACCAGAAGTAATTATTATACCAAAAAAATGATTATCTATTGTCTTGCATTATTAATTATTATGATAGGTTAGGACCAATATCTATACAAAATAAATCTGTAACTTTTGAAAAATATTACACATTTTTGAATGAACAATTAGACTATATAAAAATATATACTTTTTGGTAGGAAAATATTATTTAATTGGACTAACTTTAAAAAAATCATAAATACCACCAACATTAGACCAAGATTCAAAATTGTACATTTACACTTCATTTAAGTATTAGCAATAAATACAACAATGTTCCAATAATCCACAAAACTGGATAATAATACACAATTAATTCAATAAAAAATCAAAATAAATATCATCTACAACACTATAAGCTAGTTTAAGTCACAACATAATAATATATTCATACAAATTATAACACCAAATAAGAAAAATAAAATGAGATAAATTAGCAAGGTCATTATATTACCCATTAATTAGTTGTGTTGACTTACTTAAGGAACCCTTCATATTTATTTTTGGTAGTGAAAATTTAAAACCCTTAATAATGGCATGTTGATCAATGCTCCCTTTCTGTTGGGATCTCATTCCATTAAATGTGCAGCCCTCTTAATTAAGCTCATGCTAATTAATTTTACCTCTTTTCCAAATAAAAAATTGGTATTCTAGTGTAAATATGAAAATATTTGTACGGTCATGTAATTTAGGTTGTAAAATTTTTAGTTTTATTTTTTCCCTTTATTTTAAAAGCTTATACAAATATGATCAAAACGGGTAAAATATGGATACAAGTATAGATCTATAGGTCCCCACAGTCAAAATTTTTTTCTTAATTGCACTAAAAAATATTTTTGTGTGTGAATTCTTTTCGTTATT
>JAABOM020060180.1:0-12105 GCA_011800125.2 Solanum clarkiae
GGATCTTTATGATTTAAGATTTGGTATGAACGCCTAATCGGCGTAAGTCACGGCCCCGGGGTGGGTCGTGACATTATCATACTTTATACTCCACATTCGCAGGATTACCTCTGCATTCGCAGAGTGTGAGAACATTTGACCTCTGTGTTTGAAGAGTGTCCCCTTCAGTGACCTCCGCATTTGCGGAGCACTGGATGCCCTTTTGGTCTTTGCCTTCGCGGAGCATTATTTATGCCTAAACAATGTTCCTTTATAAAGTGACGGGTTTTATACTATTTCATCATTTTCAAACTTTCTAGCTTCATTTTCGAGGGATTCTTCAAGTTTTTTCAAGGCAAATCTATTGGGAAATTATTTTCTAACCTATTTCTTTAATTTTTGTTGATTAAATTGTATTTTTAACTTAGAATTTGGGGATTTTAATTAGAGAAATTGAGAGTTTTTTGAATATTGATTCCTAATGCTAATTTAATGACTTCTACCTCATTATAGCTCCATTTTTGAAATGATTTCCACTATTGAATTTCTTATTACTTGGAGAATATTTGAAACCCTTGCTCCTCTTTCTCCTCCAATGCTCTCAAGAAACTCCCCAAGGTGTAGAATGTAGGGTTTGTTTCAAGACTTTATTTAAGTCCAAAACGCATAGGCATTTAATTAAAAGGAATCAGAATGGACAAAATTACCTCTCTTTAAAAATTATCGATCGAGTCTACAAGGCCCGCCTAAGAGTCTAGAGCATTCTACGAGTTATAGACCACCTCTCGTAAACTAGGGGTTTGAAAATTAGAGTTACTATAAATTAGTATGAGACCTCGTTCTACGAGTCGTAGATTGTTCTACAAGTCGTAAATGACCTTTCATAAACAAAAGATCTGAAGTTGTCTCACCGGAATTTGTCACGAAATCCCCTCTGTACAAGCTGTAAAACATCTTACGAGCCATAAATTCCTCTAGTAAACTGAAGGGTCCTGAAACTTGAGTCACTGAGATTTACCATGAAACTTTCTCTACGAGTCGTAATGACCCCCGTAAACCTTCTTCTGTAGCATTTTCTTAGTCTTTTCTCAACATATCCTGCACATTTACTCCAAACTAGATAGAAAGAATTAGGGGGTGTTACAAATATATTTAGTATAAGTAGAACTTTAATTATAATTATATTTGTTGATTTCTTATAACAATTTTAATATTGATTTTAAAGTCTTTTGCGAAAAATTATATTATATATAAAATTAATTTTAATATTTTCACACACACTTAATGTTGAACTAGTTTGGCATAAGTCAAAGGCTTGGTTCAATTGTAATGGAATTCAAAGTGGGGTTGAGTTTAGGTAACAATCTTTTTTATTTTTCTGAATAGTTGAAATGCCTATATTCAGATTGTGATTTATCTTATTTAAATTCTTAATTATTTGTAAATTTTTTATTAAATATTTAATACTTATATTAGAATTTTACTTATCATTCAAAAGAAAAATATTTTTTATTCAAATTCGAAACTTCTAATTAAAAGAAAAAAAAGTCATCTCATTAGTTTAAATTCTAATATTAATAGGACAAAATTTATGTCCAGTTTTTCCTTTTATTCTTTGTTGGTCTCTTCTCTTACACTCTCACTAGTTCTTGCTCTTACTTTTGTCACCGCTCCACCTCTTCGTTCATTGACTTCCTTGTAAATTTTTTGTTATTATTTTTTCTATTTTTTTTAAATTTCATTAGCAATTTAAAGGGAAAACAAATAAAGGCTTTGTTAGTCAAAAATTCAAAAAAAAAAAAAGAAGAAGAGAGATCTCGATAAAATAAATAAGTGAAGATTTTTTTTATAGAGACTTAGAAACAATATTTAAAAAATGGGCATTTGTATAAAATTTAAATGAACATTGTCACAAGATTATCATATTAATAGTTTTTAAGAAATTAAAACTTCTCTATGTGATTTGTAACGTCTTGTCTACCTGGCAAAAATAACAAAAATTAAATATTTAGAAATTCGTGAAATCTAAAACCCCTATTTTGTTTTGTACTATTACTTGCAAAAAAAAAAAATTGACTCAAAAACATGCTCTCTCTTTAAATTTACCAAAACTATTTTCTTCGCTTTAAGAATAACGAGTCTCAAACCCTAGAGCGCATCAACATTCAATAAGGTATGCTTCTGTTTTTCTTTTGATTTTGTATCTTTCTTGTGTTCGATTCATTCGATTCTGTGTTATTTCTTATTTAATTTGATTGTTGCCAGTTTGATTTTGTCTTTTTGTCTATTTAGATGGATACTCTTTGACATTGGTTAGCTGCGCTTTCAGTTTTCTACTTTGGCTATTTGTTGTTAATTATTTGACCATTTCTTTGTTGAAATTCACCTTCATTGTTAGTTTTTTTTTTCTTTTTGGAGAAGATTGTATAAAAGATGAAATGAAATTGAGACTTCAGGATTGTGTTTGACTTCTATGTGTCATTGTTGTTTCCTTGCACGCTTCAAGCACGTCGTTTTTATCCTTGCACGCTTCAAGCACAACTAAAAAAAAGTACAGAAAAAGAATTAAAAAGGGCGAAAAACTCTTTAACACTTCAAACACAAATAAAAAAGGTACAAACAGAGAATTATACAAATTTATATGTGCAATCCTAGACTATATATGCCCCTTTTCCCCCTAAAAAATAGCATATAGGTATAATTTGATTTCATGTATTTATTGAAATATCATTGATGCTAATTTTCACTTCAATAGTGTTTTGTTACTTTCTAATCATTGTAGTATTAATAATCTATATATTTGTTACATTGTATTTAGTGTATTTTTTAAATCAAAATCGATATTGAATAACAATACATATATCAATAATATATTTAGTATAACAAAGCTTTTATTATAATTATATTTGTTGATTTCGTATAACAATTTTAATATTGATTTTAAAGTCTTGTGTAAAAAATTACATCATATATATAAAATTAATTCTCATATATATATACACGTAGTATGTATGTATGTACACACATTTAATATTGAACTCCTTTGGTATAAGTCAAAGACTTGGTTCATTGGCAAAGGAGTTCACAATTTCACAAAATATAAATGGGTTCAAATTTAATTAACGGTGTTTTTTAATCATATTTTAATTTTAATTGATTTTTTAAAAATAAATAAAACGTTTATATTCTAATTGAGATTTATCTTATTTAACTTCTTAATTATTTTTAAATTTTTTATTTGATATTCAATACTCATGTTAAAATTTTACTTTTTTATTCAAATTTGAGACTTCGGATTTAAAAAAATAAATTATGTCATTAGTTTAAATTCTATTTTTTTAATAGGACAAAATCTATGGTCTTTTCAGTTTTTCCTTTTGCTCTCTGTTGATCTCTTCTCTCTCACTCTCATTGGTTCTCCCTCTTGCTGTCGCTCCACCGCTTCATTCATGGCTTCGCCGATAAATTCTCGGCTATTTTTTCTACTTTTTTCAAAATTTTGTTAGCAATTTAAAGGGAAAACATAAATATTGTTTAGAGCAGTTAGAAGTTGTTAGAATGGTTAAATGATTAGCTAAAAGTTAGTTAGGCTTGTTAATTGTTAGTTAGAAGGTTAATCTTCTACTATATATATGTATCCTCAGTTAACATGTAAACTACAGCTTTTTCTCCAAGTTAATGAAGGAGCACACAAATATTCTCTCTGTAAACTTTCTCTCCAAGATAAAGGAAGCTCTCCCTTCATCTGAGCTTTACTCCATTACTGTCTCTCTTCTTCTTCTCCCTTCTCCTTCCATTGCACGCATACTGTTTGATGTATTGCATATTAACATCAAAAATTCAGAAAAAAAGGAGAAATTTAGTTAAATAATTTAGTGAAGATTATTTTTTTTAAAAGAGAATTAGAAACAATGTTCAAACGGTGGGCATTTGCTCTTGCTCTTAGTTTGTCACGCCACGAGCCTATACCTTGGACGTGGCCGGCACTCGGAAACCATTTTTGATCCCAAGCTAACCACTTGGTGTGGCTATTTACTCAGCAGAAGACTTATTAACAGTGAAAAAAGAGCTATTAAAGCATCAAACAAACTCATAAATAAACTGAATAACTGAACGTAAAGTCATAAATATTGTCTGAACAACTGGAACTAAAATGCTGACTCATAGTCTATGGAACCTCTACTACAACTGTCTGAAAGGACTACTGGGACAGGCCCCAAGTAGCTAAAGCAAAGGAAAATAAAGACTTAAATGAAAGAGCATAAACTATGGGTCTCGGGCTGAGAAGAGGTCTCACCAAGAGTCTGAAAGCTGGTAGGTTCTCAACGAAGGGCTGCTGAGGAATTCTGTCACCTGCGTCTACATTATAAGACGATGCAGGTCCTAAGGACGTCAGTACGTGAAATGTATGGTATATAAGATGGCCAAAACAAAAATATGATATATTTAAAGCTTCTCAAAAGACATAAACATGATTTATAATTGAATAACATTAATCATAAAGGCAGGTATGTTGAAAAATAACATGCTGAAAAAAATATGTTGAAAACTGATAAGGAAAACTTAGTTTCTTAACTTGGGGAGTTTCTCTAACCGACAACCACCACTATGAGCTTCACGGTGATACAACATCTTGCCCACGCTGCCAGAGCCATCCCGTACTTTACCAGGGTATGGGACGAGTAACTGGGGGAGTAAATCCATCCCAAAAATGGGTCATCTTAGTGGCTAATAACATAGTTTATGGGTTTGAGTAATTTGTTCCACTCTAACTCATATCGGTGCTCAATACTACTCCTAAAACATTTTATATAGCTCATACCTACTAGATCATAAATTCTTGAAATCTGACTTTCTTGGGGACTTAGCCCAACTTACTATATAGCTTACTCATATGACTTCTTTTAACTTTACTAAAACTAGAATCAACTCGATAACTCAAATCATGCTAAAATTTCTTGGCTAATATGCAAGATAAGTCTTTTAAATGCAATTCTTGAACATAACTTAAAGGTACCCAAACTAATCTTTCATTTTCTTGAAAAACAAATATCAAGATTTTCAAGAAAACTCAACAATAATAAATTTTGATCATAATGTACATAATTAAATGACAAATCTTGAATTGGATGATAATAAGACCAAAGTTTCATAAAATTTCATCAAGAATATATGGAATTATCATGGAATTTAACATACTTACAAATTTTACGGTAAATTTTGATACTTACAGGTTCGTGGGTGAAAAATAGTTTCAATTTCTACAATTATTCACAAAATAATTACTTTTAGGTGGTCTTATATACCTGAGAAAGGATTCTTGAAGACTTGAAGAAATTTTCTTGGAGGTTCTACCCGTTTCTTGATCTTACGCTTGAATTTTCTAGGGAGGATTTCTTGCCTGAACGTATGAATGAAGAAAATAATATTTTCTAAACTTAAATCATATTAAGACTGACTTAGTTTAGGATATGGGATGTGAGAAAAGTCGGATTTGCCTTTCCTCATTAAAAAGAACGAAACTGCCCCATTTTTACACTAGTACATGATGCGTACTAGTGTTATTTCACGAATTTCAGCTTTTCATCAATTTTTCGGAAAACACTATGTGTAGCTCCACGTTCTCTCCACGTCGCGGAGAGGAGCAGACCCTTACTGTGCAACTCTGCGTTCTCTCTGCATCGCGGAGAGGACGCGGACCCTTCTGTTTCTGAAATTTTTTGGAGAAAATTAATTCACGTTTTTTGGAGTTTTTGTCGAGTCGAGACCATTTTTCAACTCGATTTTTCACACTGATTGCAAATCTGGTCTCGAATTTGCAAACGAAGCAAGGAAAGATATGTTACGCCTAAGGTCAAGTCTAGGCGTATTTTCGTTATTTCATGGGGTGTAACAATATCTCCTCCTTGGGATCATTCTCGAATGATAACGATACGTACAAACTAGCTTAAAACACATGATTCTCGAACATAACTAACATAATTCTTCGAGGTGAAAAAATGAAAGTTACTTTCAAAGTCCTCATGTAGGCCAATGAACAAGTGTGGATACTTGCCTTTCATGTCTTCTTCTGCTTCCCATGTGGCTTCTTCCACAAATTGGTTCCTCCACAGAATTTTCACTGAAGCAATCTCCTTGGTCCTCAATTTACGGATTTATCGGTCTAATATTTGCACCGGAATCTCTTCATAAGACAAGTTGTCCTTAACCCCAATACTTTGAACTGGGACAACTAGAGAAGGATCTCCCAAGCACTTCTTAAGCATGGTAATATGAAACACCGGATGTATAACACTTAACTTTACTAGTAACTCTAACTCGTAAGCAATGTTACCCACTCTTCTCAGAATTTGATATGGGACAATATACCGTGGACTCAGCTTCCCCTTCCTCCTGAATCTCATCGCTCCCTTCGTTGGAGATACCTTCAAGTACACCCAATCGCCTATCTCAAACTCCAAATCTCTTCTTCTAACATTTGTGTAAGACTTTTATCTGTTCTAAGCTATCTTGAGCCGCTCTGAATAACCTTCACTTTTTCCATAGCCTGATGGACTATATCAGGTCGTATCAGTCCTGCCTCACCAACTTCAAACCATCCTATGGGTGATCTACCCCTTCTTCCATAAAGAGCTTCATATGGTGCCATTTGTATGCTGGCCTGAAAACTATTATTATAAGAGAACTCAATCAAAGGTAAATGATCATCCTAATTACCTTTAAATTTTATCATGCAAGCTCTCAATATATCTTCCAAGGTCTGTATAGTTCGTTCTGCTTGCTTGTATGTCTGTGGATGGAAGGTTGTGCTAAGATTCACCTTTGTCCCAAGCCCTTTCTGAAAAGGACTTCTAAAACTGTGCTGTAAACTGGGCTCCTCTATGTGAAATAATAGACATAAGGATCCCGTGCAGCCTAACAATCTCCTTAAGATAGAGTCTGGCATAGTCGTCAACTATATAAGTAGTCTTGACAGGTAGGAAGTGAGCTGACTTGGTCACTTTATCTACTATGACCCATATCGAATCATGTGTCTACGGGATCGAGGTAATCCTGTCACGAAGTCCATATTAATCATCTCCCATTTTCATTCTGGAATCTCTATGTTCTAGGCTACACCATAAGGCCTTTTGCGTTCAACCTTAACTTGCTGGCAATTTGGGATCTAGACACGAACTCTGCAATGTCCTTCTTCATACCACTTCATTAATAGACTTCTCGCAAATCTCTATACATCTTTGTTGCACCAGGGTGAATAGCGTATTGGCATTATGAGCCTCAGCCAAGATTATATCTCTAAGGCCGTCAATATTCGGCACACACAACCTGCCTTGGTATCTCAGGACACCATCTCCCCCTTTTAAGAACACTAATACTTTCTGCTTCTGAACATCTTCTTTCAATTTGAGAAGGATGGGATCCTTGTCTTACTTTTCTTTCACTTCTACCACCAAGGATGACTCTGACCTATTTCTAACAATAGCCCCGCCTTTGTCAAAATCTTCAATCTGAACCCCCCAAACGGGCTAGTCTGTGCATCTCCTTAGTTAACTCTTTCTTTTCAGCCTCAACATGGGTTGCGCTCCCCATGGTCACCCTGCTAAAAACATTAACAACCACA
Organism: Solanum clarkiae; assembly: GCA_011800125.2. NCBI lineage: Eukaryota > Viridiplantae > Streptophyta > Magnoliopsida > Solanales > Solanaceae > Solanum > Solanum clarkiae. The sequence continues at coordinate 7,601 of JAABOM020060180.1, forward strand.
TTATCTTTACATGGATGATAAAGGATACTCATATCATAGGCTTTCAGTAGCTCCAACCATCTCCTCTGTCACAAATTCAGCACCTTCTGGCCAAACACATACTACAAATTCTTGTCGTCTGTGAATATCTACGTGCCCACCATAAAGATAGTGTCTACAGATCTTCAAAGAAAACACCACCGCAACAAGCTCAAGATCATGAGTTGGGTAATTCTTCTCATGAATCTTAAGTTGTCTGGAGGCATATGCTATCACCTTGCCTCTCTGCATTAATACACAACCCAAGCCAACTCTGGAAGCATCACAATATACTACAAAATCATTAACTCCATCTGGTAGTGATAAGACTGGGGTTGTAGTCAACCTAATCTTCAACTCCTGGAAACTCTTCTCACAAGCTTCTGACCGTTCAAACTTAGTCTTCTTCTGAGTTAGCTTAGTCAAGGGAGCTGAGATAGAAGAAAACCCCTCTACAAACCATCTGTAGTACCTTGCCAAGCCCAAGAAACTCCTTATCTCTGTGGGAGTTGTGGGCCTTGGACAATTCTTCACTGCTTCAATCTTTTGGGAATCAATTTGGATACCCTCACCAGACACAATGTGCCCCAGAAATGCCACAGACTCCAATCAGAACTCACACTTAGAGAACTTGACATATAGTTGCTGATTCTTAAGGGTCTGAAGGGTAACTCTAAGATGGTCTGCATGCTCTTCCCTACTACAGGAGTAAATTAGAATATCATCTATGAATACGATAACAAACATATCTAGGTACAACCTTAATACCTTATTCATAAGGTCGATGAAAGTTGCTGGTGCATTTGTTAGTTCGAAGGACATGACTAAAAACTCATACTGACTATATCGGGTTCTGAAAATTGTCTTAGGAATGTCTTTTCCCTAACTTTAAGCTGATGATACCCAGATTTAAGATCTATCTTGGAAAAACAGGTAGCACCCTGAAGTTGGTCGAATAAGTCATCAATTCTGGGAAGAGGATACTTGTTCTTAATGGTGATCTTGTTCAACTGACGATAATCTATGCACATCCGAAGAGAACCATCCTTTTTACGCACGAAAAGAACTGGAACACCCCAAGGTGAGACACTTGGTCTAACGAAACCCTTATCTAAGAGATCTTTCAGCTGCACCTTTAACTCTTTTAGCTCCGAAGGAGACATTTAGTATGGAGGAATAAATATGGGCTGAGTATCTAGAAGAGTGTCCATCCCAAAGTCTATCTCCCTATCAGGAGGGACTCCGAGAAGATCCTCGGGAAATATTTCTGGGAACTCATTTACAACTGGAATAGACTGAAGAGATAGTGTCTCAGCACGAGAATGCTGAACTCTAACTAGGTGATATATACACCTCTTAGAGATTAACTTTCTAGCTTTGAGATATAAAACAAACTGGCCTTTAGGGAATACTGAGCTACCCTTCCACTCTAAGACTGATTCGTTAGGAAACTGAAACTTGACTATTTTATTCTGCAATCTATGGAGGCATACCCAACATGAAGCTAATCCATGCCTAAGATGGTATCAAACTCTACTATATCTAACTCCACCAAATCAACTATAATAGACTTATGATAAACAGAGACTGGACAACCCCTATAAATTCTTTGGGCTATCATCTCCCTGGCGACCTCCCTGGTTCGTGACTGCCTGAGCCAAAGTCTGAATGGCCTGACGAAACTCAGTATTAGAAATGTCTGCCTATTGTGGCTGCTCCACAGGCACAACTGAGCCTCTGGGTTCCTCAGGAATTCTACCAGACTGGTTTACATTCCTTATGGCTGGGTGTCCTCTGCCCCCGACTAGTCCTTTACCTCTGCGGGGAGGCATAATTTGAAAAACATGGCATGAACGCACGAGTTAGAAGGGATTTCACAAAGATATACTTTGAAGCACGAGACAAGGAATATAAGAAAAAGGATGACACTTTCTAATGTCACGTAGTCTCCTTATTATAGATGTGGCGCGCTTCACACCTATAATATGGACTCTACTAGACACGGTTCCATAGACTCGCTAGGATGCTTGAACTCTGTGCTCTGATACCAAGTTTGTCGCGCCCCGAGCCTGCGTCCCGAGCCTACACCCTGGACGTGGTCGGCACTCGAAAACCATTTATGGTTTCAAGCGAACCACTTGGCCTGGCTACTTACTCAGTGGAACACTTATTAATAGTGGAAAAAGAGCTATTAAAGCATCAAGAAAACTAATGAATAAACTGAATAACTGAATGTAAAGTTATAAATATTGTCTAAACAACTGGAACTAAAATACTGACTCATAATCTATGGAACCTCTAATACAACTGTCTGAAAAGACTACTGGGATAGGCCCCAAGTAGCCCAAAGCAAGGAATAAAGACTGAAATGAAAGAGCATAAACCATGGCCTTCGGGCTGAGAAGAGGCCTCACCAAGAGTTTGAAAGCTGATAGTTTCTCAACGAAGCGGCTGCTGAGGAACTTTGTCACTTGTGTCTGCATCATAAAATAATGTAGGTCCTAAAGACTTTAGTACATGGAATGTACGGTATGTAAGATGACAAAAACAGAAATATGATATATATAAAGCTTCTCAAAAGACATAAACATGATTCACAATTAAATAACATTAATCATAAAGACTAGTATGCTGAAAACTAACACGCTGAAATAATATGCTGAAACTGATAAGGAAAACTTAGTTTCTCAACTTGGGGAATTTCTCTAACCGATAACCACCACTATGAGCTTCGCGGTGATACAACATCTTGCCCACGCTGCCAGAGCCATCCGGTACTTTTCTAGGGTAAGGGACAAGTAACTAGGGGAGTGGATCCATCCTAAAATTTGGTCATCGCAGTGGCTAATGAGAAAGGTATTGTGGTACGATCCTATCCTATGCTGGCTACATAGTTTATGGGTTTGAGTAATTTATTCTATTCTCACCTATATCGGTGCTCAATACTATTCCCAAAACACTTTATATAACTCATACCTACTAGATCATAAATTCTTGAAATCTAGCTTTCTTGGGGACTTAGCCCAGCTTACTACATAACTTACTCATATGACTTCTTTTAACTTTACTAAAACTAGAATCAACTCGATAACTCAAATCATGCTAAAAATTCTTGGCTAATATGCAAGATAAGTCTTTAAAATATACTTCTTGAACTTAACCTAAAAGTACTCAAACCAATCTTTCCTTTTATTGAAAAAAAAATCGAGATTTTCAAGAAAACTCAACAATAATAAATCTTGATCATAATTGTACATAACTAAATAGCAAATCTTAAATTGGATGTTAATAAGACTAAAGTTTCATAAAATCTCATCAAGAATATATGGAATTGTATTGGAATTTAACATACTTACAAAGTTTACAGTAAATTTTGATACTTACAGATTTGTAGGTGAAAACTGGTTTCAGTTTCTACAATTATTCGCAAAATAATTACTTTTCGGTGGCCTTACTTACCTAAGAAAGGATTCTTGAAGACTTGAAAAATTTTCTTGGAGGTTCTACCATTTTTTGATCTTACGCTTGAATTTTCTAGGGAGGGTTTCTTGCTTGAACGTATGAATGAAGAAAATAATGTTTTTTGAACTAAAATCGTATTAAAACTAACTTAGTTTGGGATATGGAGTGTGGGAAAAGTCGGATTTGCTCTTCCCCATTAAAAAGAATGAAACTGCCCCATTTTCGAGCACTAGTGTTATTTCGCGAATTTCAGCTTTTTGTCAATTTTTCAGAAAATACTAAGTGTAGCTCCGCGTCGCGGAGAGGACGCAAACCTTTACTGTTTCTGAAATATTTTAGGTAAAAATAATTTGCGTTTTTTCGAGTTTTTGTCGAGTCGAGACCATTTTCTGACTTGATTTTTCGCACTGATCGCAAATTCGGTCTAGGATTTGTAAACGGAGCAAGGAGAAATACATTACGCGCAAGGTCAAGTCTAGAGGTATTTTCATCATTTCACGGTGGTGTTACATACCGCCTCCACCTCTTCGTTGATGGCTTCCCGGATAAATCCTCAGTTACCTGATTTTTCTAATTTTTTTGAAAAAATTCGTTAGCAATTTAAAAGAAAAACATAAATAAGGGTTTTGTTAGTCAAAAATGCAGAAAAAAGAGAAATCTAGTTAAATAACCAAGTGAAGATTATTTTTTTTCTTTTTGGAGAAGATTATATAAAAGATTAAAATGAAATTCAGATTTCAGGATTGTGTTTGTCTTCTATGTGTCGTTGTTATTTTCTTCGCACACTTAAAGTATGTCATTTTTTTCCTTCCACATTTCAAGCACAAATAACAAAAAGTACAAAAAAAATTAAAAACAGCAAAAAACTCTTGAATGCTTCTAGCACAAATAAAAAAAAAAGGTAGAAACAAAGAATTAAAAAGGGGGAAAATTATTTAACACTTCAAGTACAAATAAAAAACATACAAACAGAGAACTACATAAATTTATGAGTTATCCTAGATTATATATGTCCTCCCCCCCCC
>JAABOM020060181.1:0-12104 GCA_011800125.2 Solanum clarkiae
TTTTGAGTCAATTTTGTCATAGGGGAAGCAATGGAGGAGAACCCATTCACAAACCTTCTATAGTAACCTGCAAGGCCTAAGAAACTCCTAATATGCGATGCAGTCAATGGTCTAGGCTAATTCCTAATCACATCGATTTTCTTAGGATCCACTTTAATACCATCCTCCGATACCACATGACCCAAGAATGCAACCTCCTTCAACCTAAATTCACACTTTTTATATTTGGCATACAATTTCTCCTCCCTCAATCTTTGCAACACAAACCTCAAATGCCCCATATGCTCCCCCTAATTGTGTGAATAGATCAAAATATCATCAATGAAGACCACAAAAAAGGAATCAAGGTAGGGTTTGAAGACCCTATTTATATGGTCCATAAAGATGGCCAGTGCATTGGTCAACCCAAAAGACATCACAATAAACTCATAATGCCCATATCTAGTCCGGAAGGCTGTCTTGGGAATATCACACTCCCTCACCTTCACTTGATGATATCCGGACCGAAGATCAATCTTAGAGAAATAGTTAGCCCCTTGCAATTGGTCAAACAAATCATCAATTCTTGGAAGAGGATACCTATTTTTTATTGTGACCCTATTGAGTTGCCGATAATCAATACATATTCTAAAAGATCCATCCTTTTTTTTTCACAAACAACACTGGAGCACCCCAAGGTGATTGGCTAGGCCTAATAAATCCCTTCTCCAACAAATCTTTCAATTGTTCCTCTAACTCCTTCAATTTCGCCGAGGCCATACGGTAAGGGAAATAGAGATAGGTTGAGTATCGAGAAGGAGGTCTTATACCAAAATATATTTCCCTTTCGAGAGGAACTCCGGGAAGGTCATTTGGTAAGACATCAAGGAACTCATTTACAACCAGAACCGACTCTATGGAAGGGACATTGGACTCCACATCTTTAACCCTCACTAGATGGTAAAGACACCCCTTAGAGATCAACTTACGGTCTTTAATGCAAGAAAATAAATCTACCCTTTTGACCACCACATCTTGACTTTCCCACTCAAGGATGGGTTCATTTGGAAATTGAAACTTGACCCTATGGGTTCAAGAATCAATAGAAGCATAGTAGGCATGCAACCAATCCATCCCGAGAATGACATCAAAATCTACCATGTCTAATTTAACAAGGTCACAAGGCAACAACTTATGCAAAATACAAATAGGACAACTTCTATAAACTTTCCTAGCAACAATAGAGGAATCAATAAGAGTAAACACTTCATATGACTAATGCAACAACTTGGGGTTAACATGGAACATTTTAGCAACAAAAGGGGTAACAAAGGAAAGAGTGACACCCGGATCAATCAAAGCATATACATCAAGGTCAAAGATATTCAACATACCGGTAATAAATTTGGGAACCTCACCAACCCCTTGCCTCCCATGTAGATCATAAAACCAATTATGCCTTGGGGCACCACCTTGTGGACCACCTCTACCCAATGGAACCCCATTTGCACCCCGGCCTTTGCCACAGCTTCTTGGATAATCCACCTTCTTGTGACCAAGTTCCCTACATTCAAAGTATGCATTAGAATATTTCAAACATGGGCCTCCATGGCTCCTTCCACATTTAGGGCACACATCAATAGGGAATACACCACCAACACCTTGAGGCCAAGAGAAGTTATTGGCAGACCCCCTATAAGTAGCATGAGAAGACCCTTGGCCTTGACGAAATCTAGCACCTTTTTGGAATTTACCCTTAAATCGGGCCCTCTTGGCCTCATGCCCCCTTCCCTTCCTCAATTTCTCCTCCTTCATTTTCTTAGCATAGGTCATCAACTGAGACAAGTCCATGTCACTAATTAGCATGGCGTACCGACATTCTTCATTTACCAAGTCAGAGACTGCTATCACGAACTTATTCATCCTAGATCTAGGATCGACCACCAAATAATGAGCATACTTTGAAAGTTGATTAAACTTGAGGGCATACTCCCTCACACTCATAGCACCTTGTTTCATGTTCATAAACTCCACTAACTTACCTTTCCTAAGCTCAAGAGGAAAAAATCGATTAAGAAAAGCCAATTTGAACTCTTCCTAAAGCACAACATTACCAATTCCCTTCTCACCCTTCCATTGATCATACCATGTTTGGGCTACCCCTTTGAGTTGGTACGTTGCCAACTTCGCCTTTTCATTCGGCCTAAAACCTATGACAGTCAAGATCTTGTGGACCTCATCGATGAACTCTTGTGGATCTTCATCCACCTTTGACCCATAGAACACCAGAGGATTCATCCTTATAAAGTCCCTTACCCTAGCTTTCGGGGTAGTAGCATGAGGGGCTTGTGCCCCTTGATTGACTTGGTTGGCCATAACTTGGACAAGCATATTGAGAACATCCCGAAACTCACCATTGGAAGGTTGCTTCTCAAGAGTTTGGGCCCTTTTTCCTCAAGTGTTTGGCATGATCTAGCATAACAAAAAACAATCGTTAGGGAAAAAACTCACTACAACTCTATAGCACGACTTAGAACATGAAGAAGGAAAACATTTCTTAAAATGTCTCATAGCCTCCTATTCATAGTCATGGCGCACTTCACAATCATGAATAGAACTCTAATTTACATGGTGTGTTGGACTTCGAGGATCTATCAACCTAGTGCTCTGATACCAACTTTATCATGACCCAAGCCTAGAGCCTAGACATGACACGATGAATGGGACCCTGAAGGAACCCCAAACAAGCCTCTTAACTTGTTATTATATATCATCGGTCGCGGAAGCATATAAAAGACATAAAGAGTAAAAATAGGGGCAAAGAGGCTAAGGAGAAAGCTTGCATAACGTCATAATCAAGAGACAAAGAGTCAAATCTCATATGATAGATACATAACATGTCCAACAAACACCTCTAAGACATAGATAAGAGTAGGGGCCAAGACAAAGCAACCAGGTTTACCCTCATAGTCAAAATAGAACATCAAGAAGAATGTTTCAATACATAATAATAGTAATATATACTAAGGTCCCTGAAATGGAGGGCTCACCTACTAGCTTGAGTAAAACCGAACTAGACATGTAGAGGAGGAGGATGATCAACTTGGGCACCGGTTCCTATATGGTGATATCATGTAGGCAAGAGTATGTATTAGTACGTTTGAATGTGCTAATTATGTAGGATGAAATGCAACAAGAGATAGTCACCTTAATCAAAATGCATAACAATAGGTAATAGACATGATATAACAATATGACATGTATGGTCAATGCATAAGTAAAACGTGCTTAGGTAACTCATACTCATATATGATATCATATGTGTAGAAGAGACCAAGCTAGATTTCCAAAATACAAACCCCTTGGTTGGTTGATGACGGTTTCACCCCATCACCCTGGTGGTGTGGTACAAACCCCTCACATGGTTGATGATAATTTCACCTTATCACCTTGATGGTGAAGTACAAAGCCCTCACATGGTTGATGAGTACAAACCCCTCACATGGTTGATCAGTACAAATCCCTACCTCAATTGATGAGTATGAACTCCCATCTCGATTATTAAATCATTAGCCTCTTGATTGGCTATCAAGGTACTAACCCCCGACAAGGTTATTCGGGATTTTAGTCCCCACGGATCGGGCATGATCTAATGCAATACTTTGTATAGAGTATATCATATACATAAGCTCATTTAATCATCATATAGTAAATCAAACAATATCTCATGCTTGGGACCTTCAATTTATCAAGAAACCATAACCAGACATTTTATCAAACACTTAGCGGGTTTGAAATGGTAGTATAAAATCATGAAATATAGAGATGAAATCATGCAAGAAAATCCATTGTAAAACCATTAATCAACACCTTGCAATACCCTTAAGCAATATACACCAAAATCCCTCATCAAAATCTTACAATAGATCCAAGATTTATAGCTCAAAATATAGCAAAACAGTCACAACTTTACATAGCTTTAACATAGTTCATAGACATGTTCATACTAGGAAACCCATTTGTAAAATCAACTTAAAATCATGCAACATAAGTAAAAAGGAGATTAGGGAACCATGAGTGGAAGGACCCAATGATTAAAACCTACATACATTAGCTTTGAGGAAGCTTTTGATAATATTTGAAAATGGAGGCTTAAATCTTGAAGGAAATCCTTAATTTCGGATGGGGATTTTGAGACTTGAATTTGGGAGTGAAAAATATAGCTAAGTATTTGAGAAGATATTGGGGAATGTTCAGGATGATATGAAGGTGAAATATGACTAAGTTATAGATAAAAATACGTTTGGGAACAATTAGGCCCAAGACCCAAAAGCCTTAGACCGAGATAAAAATCACTGGCAACAAAATACACAGGTTCGCGTCTGGTCCAAGGTGCAGACCTGTCGCGGAGGCAAAATTCATACATGTACGCAATAGCTGCGCGTCGTGGCATTGTCGCGGATCGATTCTGGATAAAAAAAGTTTATGAAAAATGAAATTACTGTTCATTTGCTCTTAAATTGGGTTTAGACCTCTTCCCCATAATTTTGACCCCTAAATAAGAATATGAAGTTAGATTTTCGATATTGCACATGAATTTTAATATATATAGAATTTAAAATTTTGGGCATTCTGAGGCACATTTCGGGCACTTTTTGGGGGGTCGTTTCATAGGTACAGTAGATTAAAGTAACTGGTAAAGTAATTAATAAAGTAATGACGTCTCTGATTGTCTTCCGGGGCTTGAATGATAAATGAGGCCTCCAGTTGTCTTAGAGGTATCAATGATGTTTATGATGATAGGACCGTGGAATCGAATGATATATTCAGTTGTCTTTAAAGGTATTTGTTGATTCCTTAAAGTCTCGATGTGCAATTTGGTTGGTCGGGTGGTTCCTCTAGTGAACTTGATGTACATTCAATAGATTTCAATAGAACGTTTCCTGCAAAATTTAGATGAAGATGTCAATAAAAAAATAAATTCATAATAATATAAAATGAGTAAAGTTAAAGATAAAGTGAGAGGTGGCTTATTAAGGCGAGGTCATGGAGCCAAATGATATCCTTGATGCTAATCTATTATTGCATCTTGTATCTTTGTTGTTCCTACATTCACAAAAAAAAAATCTTAGTTAAGAGGGGGTGTTGATTCGTGTTGACTCGAAGCTTGGCTTTGTTGGCCCTCCATCAATCTTGCTTGGTCAAACATTGTGATCTCTATTTGAGACTTGGTAGATGAACAATAAAGATATTATTATAATAATTTTTTAAAATTAAATAAATAAAAATAATAAATAAATAACTAAAAAAAATAATATAAAGTTATTATTGGAAAGAGATATATGGTAATATATCGAAAATATGTAAGTATCTGACGATAAAGTTGTAAAAGAAAATTTCTACCAACTCTTAAATTGTGACACTTTGTGAAATAAATTGAATGCCCTTTGTAGCTAGCCATGATCCAATTAATCCTTGTTCAAATCTTATCAAAATCTTCTCCAGTGTTGATTTCAAGAAAGTATGCTCAACTTATGTTGTTGGTGCAATCGAACCTTATGTAGGTTGCCTGCGTATCTCACTAAGAGAATCAGGTCAAAACGTAGTTCAAAGTATATAAAAATGATTAAAATATTCCTAATAAAAGGATCACATCTGATATGAATTGCCTACATATCCAGGCAAGGAAATCAGACCATGTGTAGTTCAAATTATATAAATGGTACAAAAATTTTATATTTTTATTTAATTGTCGTCGAATCATACATGGATAGCGTACGTATCCCATCTAAAGGAAAAAAAAATTTAGAAATATTCTGTAGTAAAATCAAACCCTTCGTGGGCTACCTAGGTATCTCTCTCAGGGAATCAGGTCAGAACGTAGTTCAAAATAAAATAAAAAAATATTACATTAAAAGAAACCTATCTAAAGTTGTCTGCTGATTCATCGTCTTGACTTTTCTTCATGTTTGAATGTTGTCATGCTCCTTTTTAGGTCATCCTCACATCCTTCAGAATTGTTTCTTGGCATTCATTTGTTTCATTATGAGTCAGAATCATTAAATTGACAGATCTGGTAATTGATATATTAAAAAGATATTTATAAGTAATAAGGAAAAGGCAATTTAAGAAAAGGATAAATTCATTCATAAAGTTTGCAATTAAGCTTTCAAAATAAAAAAAGAGACAAAAAAGACAAAGTTTCAAACAAAAAATAAGACTTCTTGTTCAATCTACGAAGACTCCCAACAAACTAAGAACGGAGCACCGATTTAATTATTCAAATCCTGATCTAGCTCAACACCCAAATGGTTGGTGTCTTGGTGTTGTAAAGTGGCATGTAAGTAGTTGTAGCAGTGACCTTCATTGATTCTCATGGTTAGGTAGAGGATTGTTGTTCACATTGGGTTGAGGTCCAGTAAGTTGGATGGCTCCATCCTTGATTAAAGTTTCAATCTTGTTTTTGAGACCATAACAATCCTTAGTGTCATGTCTAACAATTCCATAATGATATGCATAATGCTTAGAACCATTGAACCATTTTGGAATAGCTTCGGGAATCTTTCCTTCAACTGGTTGTACTATACCAGCTGTTTTCAACTTCTTAAACAATTGAGCCAGTGGTTCAGAAAATTTTGTGTAGTTACGAATAGTTTTGGTTTCATGACTTGGAAGAACTCTAGTTGTAGCCTGTGATCAATTTTGGTGAATTGGAACTTAGGTAGGCTGGTACAGATGTGGATTTTGATATGTAGGGGTTCGAGGCTTATAGTAGTTTGCTTGGGTATTGTAGACATGGTAAGGAATTGGTGGAGAATAATAGGGATTCTACAAGTCTTCAGCATATTGATAAGGGTAAATGGGTTGATGTGGTTGACTTAGGTGCGGAATTTGGTTCGTCTTGTGACCTTGATCAATCGTGACCACAGATATCTCTTCTTTCTTCCCTTTGTTCCCATTAATGGAACCATACTGAATTGCATTTCTTGCGGCTTGTAAAGCTGTAGGATCTTGGATTCTTCCTGATTTGATTCTTTTTTCCAAGATTTCTCCCATTCTAATAACTTCTGTGAAGTTTTTCCCCAACATGGTTATCATTTTCTCATAGTACAAGCTATTATCTTCGCATTCGATGAAGGTAGCAATCATTTCACTTTCACTCATTGGTGGTTGGACTCTAGCTACTTCTAACCTCCAACATAGAGCATACTCACAAAATGTATCTGTTGACTTCTTCTTTAACTTAGAGAGAGAGAGAACCTATCTGGTGTGATATCAGTATTAAACTTGAATCGATCCATAAAGTCTTGTACCATATCACTCCATCCCTGCCATTTATGGAAATCCTGTTATGTATATCAAGCAAGAGCTTTACCAAATAAACTTCTTATGAAAAACTTTATTCTAATCCTCTCGTCTCTCCCACCTCTACTAATTTTTCACAGTAGGCTCTCAAATGTGCGTGAGGATCACCGATTTCGCTAAATATATCAAAGTTTGGTGGTTTGTACCCTAGGGGCAGGTCTATGTCAGGTTGCACACACAAATCCTCATATTCTAGACTTTTGCTTTCTCTAGTAATTAGGAGGTTTTTCATTGCTTCCTTAAGGTCTCGAATCTCTCGTGCAAGCATATCATTTGCTTTTACCTTGGCATCCTTTTCCATTTCTTCATACTGATCTACCTCAGTTGGAACTTGACCGATATTGGGTTGGTAAGGCTTTGTGCTTCCATCACATATACCGGAGGTACATGTTGCATGTAAGGGGTGGCAACATGTGCCCCTTGTATATGCTGAGCTGGGTAAGTTTGGACAATGCGAGTATTCTGGATTTGAGGTGGTGGAGGATTATAAGAAGTATTGATGGGTGGTTGATTTGGTGGTTTTATAGGAGAAGTTAGGTAGCGGATAGGTGTTATCGAGTAAGGAAATGTGAGTTAAAGGTTGACTTGGTAAGATGACAGGTGGTGGATTGGGAAGAGTAGCATAGTTAGTGTAGGTAGATGGTTGACTTTGTGGAGGAGTGTAGAGGGTTGACGAATTTAGTGGATTTGATGGGGTGGTTTGAGGTAGATTATTTTTGGTGGGTGGAGGTTGTGTGGAGGAAAATGTTCACGAATAGGTGAATCAAGTGATAGAAAATGAGGAGGGTTTGGTACAGTATTTCTAGGTTCAGGTTGTGGATTTTGAAGTGTGATGGATAAATTGGTCAAGTCCCTAACTCGATTTAATTCACTACGTAGATTCTCAGTCTCTTGAGTCAAGTGAGCAATGTGCTCATCATGTTGAATAGTAGTTCCATTTTCAGAATTCTCGAGAGGATCGTTTGGAACCACTGTATGTTTTGGACTAATTGGATTATGTGCAATAGGATCAGAAATGGTTATTTTCCTTCCTTTATTAGCCTAACTACAGTGAGGTAATGTCGATGATTTGGACCTTGTGAAGTAAAGATGATCAGCCATAGCTCAATTGTCAACACAAATCAACTTTCTTTTGGGAATAAAAAACGGAAAAGGTGGATGAAAAATACAAAATAGATAAAAATAATTTTGAATGAAATTATCAAGTAAAATAATACCTAGGTATTCAAATAAGTCACATAGTAAGAAAATCATCAGTTCAAATAACATGTAAATACGTCCTAATATGCAAGTGACCTCTTTTATGCCTGAGGTAGGCCTACCAGAAATTTGAAGGAGAAAAAGTGCCAATATATGTCATTCTATTGCTCCAAAATAAAGTACAAGAATAACTTATACCTATTAACTAAGAGCAAATAGTCGATATTTAGGCACAATTATGCTTCAAATATGTATAAAGATTATGATGAGTTGTCACTTCGTGGACATTTGGAAAGGTAGAATAGTGGTCTTGATACGCTTTGCGTATTAAGACTCCTAGACTTACATGATGCATGTTCCCTAAAGGGTGTTGGTTTCGCTCTAAGCGTATTAAGACTCCTAGACTTACATGATGCAAGTTCCCTAAAGGGTGTTGGTTTCGCTCTATCTTATGTTTTTCTAAGATTTGACTTACTAGACAAAAGATTCATGAGCGGACAACTTGAGTGACAAGGCGACGCAGCCACACGAAAAAAGATCCGGGCACTCCGCGCATATGTCAACTCTCCTAAAGTAGGATTTTTGAAAGAAATTTGCGGGTGCGTAAAGCACACCTCACATGTATGCGTGATAGTGTCAATTTTTCAAAATTGGAGGAAGTATGAGTGGAATGACAATTTATATAAAACAGTAACAAATAAGCAATTTACATAAGAAAAATAAGCAGTTTATATCAAATAAACACAACAAATAACAATTAAGCAATTAAGGTGAAGCAAGCAATAAAAGTAAGACAAATAAATATTTACAAATTTTAATTATTGACCTAAGTCTGTAATGGTTTAAAACCTAGAAATGCCCAGCAGAGTCGCCAAACTGTTATATCCATTTTAACTCGAGGTCAAACAGTGTACAACATATTGGTGATTCCTAAATTAAACTTAAGGAGTCGCCATCTAATTATTTTAAGGTAAATTAGGATACCTATTTTGTCTAAAGTGAGGCTAATGTTAACTTCATTCTAAGGTCTACTCAACCTATGTGATTCTAGATAAAGGTTCTAGCTATTATAAAAAGGAAGAGATTATGCATCTTTTAAGATCCGTTAAAAACAGTTAACCAACCAAACTTAGCTTAATAAAATTAAGATTAAATTTAAATGCTAAAAGTATTAAATAGTCAAGAAAAATAAGTTAGAAAATTATTTTTTTCTTGAAATCGGCAACATACTTAAAGACCTTAAAAAAATCTTTTGTGTTTGAAATGAAATAACTTGTAATTTTATTTTATTTGGAAAAGTGATAAAACAACATTTTTATATGAGAAAATGGTGCTCACTAATAAAATAACTTTGTATATGGAAGTAATGCTCATGCTTTAAAAAATATTCTTTTTAAGTAGATTGGCCTTAAGAACAAATATTGATTTATTTTTTAGAAAGGTAACAAAAAGTTAATGTCGCGAGAATGATTTATATCTAACTAGAGGTGCCCAAACCCAAAATCTATACTATTGTCAATTATGTGGATAAAAAATGATAACATATTGAAGTAACACAAGCAAGGAAATAAATAAGCAAATAAATAATAAAATATGTGTAGTCATGAATATAATGATTCCAGGCAAGATCCCTTTATTTGGCTTGCTATTCGAAATAGTCTAAGATGTTGACTCCGTGTACGGGCATGATGGTGTTGGATCATGAGACTCAATATTGCGAGAGTCTCAGTTTGAGACTCCAATTGTTCCCAAGTGTTCATGCAAAGAAAGAAGGAAAAGGATTAGTGAGGCACTCAACTTAGAAAATTAAATAATCAAATACTTGACAAAGAAGAAAAAAAAAAGTTAAATGTAAAGAAAATGCATTTAAGAAGAATTCTAAATCTAAAAAAAGGTCACTAGAACAGACATTCAAGAAATAAGTTCAGAGGAATAAACATTCTATCCAGCTGATCTCTAAAGCAACATAACTCATGAAAACATAGAGTTGTACATACAATAAGGAAACCAATAAATCAAAATGAACCAAAACATGCTGATAGCCTACGTAAATAATTATAGAACTTAAAAACCTAGAAGAATTTATAAAGCTTAAACCATATGACAGAGTAGACAAGAAAAAAACTAATAATTAGTGAAGAAACATAAATATGAAAGAGAACAAGGGAAATTAAGGCAAGGCAATATTTGAAACAACATAGAAGATTTTGAACTAAACTTTTCTTTATTTTCTGGTAACGTGAAGGACGTGACAAATCGGAAGAATACAAACAACAAAAAAAGAGCTTTAGACTTGAACTTTGTATGTTTTGGGATTAAAATTTGAAAAGGGTTTGCAGATTTGAAGAAAATTATTTTTGAAACAACTTAGCCTTATTTTAACAAGATGAAGGATAAAAAATGCACTGAAAATAATGAGATCATGACTGAATATGCTTACATTAAAGAAGTAAATAAAAGAGGAAACTCTTTGATAAACCTAATGAAAAGGAAACTTAAATCAGACAAAACAATGCAACAAGTACACGTTTTAGATTAGATAAGGTCAAGTAGATATGTTTCGAGCTACAACCATTAATATTCATTCAAGATCCATTATATGATGCTAAGATTAACACCTCAACGAGTGAACAAATAAGTCGAATGAAACCAGAACAACTATGTAAGTAAATAGGATAGCAACAATACAACAAAGTAATGAGAGACTGATTGGGATATAGAGTGTTTGAGGAAAGGTTGTGTCAACAACAGAAACAAAGAACTTAGTCATGCTATAAGCTATAGTTAGTCTTTTAGTGATGAAAGTGCATTCACCAATAAATGTTACAAGCTGTCAATAAAGCTAAATAAAATACCAAGTAATGATATATTAGAATCCATATGAAAACAACCAGCAGTCATATTTGATACCAACATACATACATAACTCATTAAATGCAAACATGACTAGATGGAGACTAAGATGAAATGACAAACAACAATCAATATATTGGAGCCTAAAACAGTAGATTCGGGGAAGAATGGGCGTGAACTCATCCAAGAAAGCTTGGATTCACAAGCCATCTCAGAAAAGCTTGAATGACCTCCATATCAGAAACTTAACTCTTAAAGCAAGGAATGAGAAAATGAACTATCTCAAGACGTCATTAATCGCAACTTTGGAACCAACCAAGATACAGAAAGGAATCCCAGTAAGTGTGTGCTCAATGTTAAATCAAAATATGCTCCAAAAATTGATCAAGAACAACAATCATGATATTAAGTGCTCTCAACTTAGTAGACACGAACATGACTAAACATTAACACAATAAGATAACTCTATTCATTACTACACATCGATGTTCAAATAGGAAGAATGCAGATTAGACTAAGAGTATTACTTTTATCGGAGCAGCAGAACTGAGACCTCAGCGATCTAGGAGAAAAACCTTACCACCAACGAAACTTGTCGTGTATTCCCTGACTTTGAAAAAATCGAGTTTCCTGATTTTGAAACCAACAATTTCTGAATTTGAAATTGTATCCGCTCTCAGGAAATTAGCTGAATGTTTCAATAGATA
>JAABOM020060182.1:0-12102 GCA_011800125.2 Solanum clarkiae
ATATATATATGCATGATTATATATTTCGTGGGATTTGACTTAGCACTGAATGAGCCTATGTGAGGGGGACATAAATCCTCAAGTCTCATAACTATATGCCACTGTAGGTTTATGATTATGTGTCTATATGGCTAGCTAATAGATCCATATAACATTATGTTCATCTGATACTCACCATGCTAAGGTTACGCCTAAAGGATAGGATCTTTATGTTCAGGTGAAACTTATCGAGCTAGGGTTAATCCTAAAGTATGTGGTCGAGTCTACCTTGGCAAAGTAGACTCCTTTTTCGCTCGGTGTAAAGGAGCATCTAAATTCCATGTAATATCCACATGGTCTTGTTGCTGTTTATGGTCTTATTCCCACATATGTATGCTAGGTTATGAAAGATTTTATGATACTTCCATGTATAGTTTTGAATATGCATTGATTATTCCTATCTTGTCCTTATTCTATTGCCGTGATTATGTATTTCGCTAATATGTTATGATGTTTCCTGATGCATGGTACACCTACATACTTAGTGAATTCTACATACTAACATATACTCTTTGCCTACATGATCTAGCTATGTAGGGACGAGCTACAACGAGACTATTCCTCTATTTCATAGCTAGAGTGGGATTGTGCTTTGAAGATTGTTGGTGAGTTCCCATGATTTGGGAATAAGCCTTGTTTATCTTATGTTTTCATATGTTCAGAACTTGTGATTTCATTTTTTATTCAATCTTGAGGGTGAACTAGTAGGATGTTCTACACCCTCTATAATGTAGAGGTATGTTTTGGAAATTATGATGTTGTAATTCCCCTAAGGGAAACTATAACTCTTATATTATTATGTCTACTTTCTTACACTTTTATGAATTACTTGTTTTACCTTATGTATGCTTAAAATATAAAAAAAAGCCTAGGATGGGGCGGCGTCTTCGGGTGTCACATTCGTTGTGTCATAACTAGGCACAAAGATTGGGTTATAACGCAGACTTTTATGATCCATAAATACATCTACATGTATACAATAGAGGTAATGATGCCACATCTTGAGAGAAATCACCATAGCTTCTAACTCGAGGTCATAAATCAAATAGCGTCTATTGTGAATCTTATGTTGCCTGGAAGCATATGTTATAACCTCACTTTTTTGCATCAACACAACTCAGTCTAACTCTAGAAGCACAGAAATAAATAACCAAACCATCAGTTTCGTAGGTAGGGACAACACTAGACTAGTAGTCAGCCTAGTCTGTAATTCTTGAAAACTTTTCTGACAAGCATCATACTATTGAACTTAGCCTTCTTCTGTGATAACCTTGTCAATGAAAATGATACGGATGAGAATTACTCTAATAACCTCCTATTGTAACTAGCCAAACCTAAGAAATTCCTTATATTAGTGAAAGATATAGGTATGGACCAGTTCTTTACTACCTCTATTTTTTATAAATCAACTCAGATACATTTAATAGATGTAATGCAGTCTAGGAATACAATATACATAAGCCTAAAATTACAGTCTGAAAACTTAGCATACAGTTCCCTATCCTGAGAGTCCACAGAATAATTTTAAGATGGTTGGCTTGCTCTTCCTCGTCTCTGGAGTAGGCCAATATGTTATCGGTGAACGTGATCACGAAAATGTCTAGGTAGTGTTTAAAAACTCAATTCATATGGTCCATAAATGTTATAGGAGTATTAGTCAAATCAAAAGACATAACAAAAAACTCAAAGTGACCATAATGAGTTCTGAAGGCCAACTTTGGGATGTCACTTTTGTTGTTTTAAATTGGTGATAGCCTAATCTTAGGTTTATCTTTCAGAAACAAGTGGAACTTGAAGTGGCTGAACAAGCCATCTATCACTTATTCTTTGTGGAAGCCTTGTTGAATTGATGATAGTCAATACGCATCCTAAGAAAGTCATCTTTCTTTCACACGAAACAAAATCTTCCCAAGGTTAAATACTAAGCCTAATAAATCCTCTACAAAAGATTTTTCAATCGCTCTTTCAACTCTTTTAACTCTTAGAGCAATTCTATATGGTAGAATAGAAACAAGTTCCACATCAGGAAGAACATGTATCCCAAAATATATCTCTCTATTGAGAGGGACGTAAAGCAGATTATTAGGAAAGATCTAGAAACTTATTGACGAGTAGGAATAACTAAAATGATAGTGTCTCCCCACCAGTATCTATAACTCGGAGTATGTGGTAGATATACCCATTTGAAACTAACTTCTTGGCCTTAAGGTAGGAAATGGATTGATTCTTCGACACTTTTAGACTACCTTTCCTCTCTAAGAATGTCTTATTTGGAAGTTAGAATTTGACAACTTAGGTTTTACAAACAATTGAGACATAACAAGCAAAAAGCAAGTCCATGCCTCGAATAACATCAAAATCTCACATGTCTAACTTAACTACATCTACTAACGTATCCTTATGATAGATAAGAACTGCACAATCTCTATAGACTCACTTAGCAAGAATGGACTCACCAAAATAGGAGTAGAAATACTAAATGGCTCTAAAAGACGTTCGAGAAGGTTCCCGAATTAACAGTCACATATAGGGTTACTAAAGAAAAATTTGTAACTAAATCAAATAAAGCCTAAACATCAAAGGAAAGATCTTTAAGCATACCAATGA
Source organism: Solanum clarkiae (assembly GCA_011800125.2). Classification (NCBI taxonomy): domain Eukaryota; kingdom Viridiplantae; phylum Streptophyta; class Magnoliopsida; order Solanales; family Solanaceae; genus Solanum; species Solanum clarkiae. Next base: position 2,647 of record JAABOM020060182.1, read on the forward strand.
TGAAATTTGCTGATTTATCTTGGTATTGGCAACAGGCCATAGCATAAGGAAAATTTGAATTGTTTTCTTTCCTCGAAGTATAACTTCTCTCAACAACTCGACCTAGTGGTTATAGAAGAAGACTAGGTCACATCGCCCTCGTAATTGTATCTCTCTATTGTACATTTGCTCTAGAAGTGGACCACTTGGCCATATGTAACGACCCCAAAAAGTGCTCGAACACGTGCCTAGAAATTTTTGGAATTTTAATTTTCATATATATCAAAATTCATTTGTTATTTCAAAAATCTGACTTCAGATTCTTGTTCAAGGGATCCAAATTAGGTTGAAAAGGGTCTAACCCTGATTTAAGAGCAATTATGAAATTCCAAAGTGCATTTTCCGGAGGGGTTTCCAAGTCCCCCTTGCAACACGCCCCTATGTAATTTGAGGAACTCTTTTTCAGTAAAGCCTTGGGCCTAAAGCTCCCATACATGTTTTCACCTATACTTTGTCATATTTCACCCTCATATTACCCTAAATATTTTCTAATATTCACTCAAACACTTAGTCATATTTTCACTCCCCAAATTCAAGTCTAAAACCCTCATCCTAAGCTAAGGTTCTCCTTCAAGGTTCTTCTTCAAGCTTCAAGTCTCCATCTCAAATCTTCACCAAGTTCATCTCCAAGCTGGGGTATGTGGGTTTCTTTCATGGGTTCCATTCACCCATGATACCCAAGCCTCCTTTTGCTCAAATTGTATGATTTAAAATTGATTTACAAATGGGTCTTGATTATTATGAAATTCACTGCATACTATGTTAAAGCTATGTACAGTTGTGACTATTTCACCATACTTTGATATTTAAATCTTTGATCTATTGTAAGATTTGAGAAGGGGTTTTGATATATATTCTTGAGGTTGTTGTAAGGTATTGGTTGATGGTTTTATAATGAATTTTCTTGCATGATTTTATTCCTATATTTCATGGTTTTATACTAGCATTACACACCCTGAAAGTGTTTGATAAAATGTCTAAATGTGGTTTCTTAAGGAATTAAAGGTCCAAAGTATGAGATATGATATGATTGATGTTATGATGATGAAATGATCTTGTGTATATGATATACTCTATATGAAGTGTTGCATTAGACCATACCCGATCCATGGGACAAGAGCCCGAGTAACCATGTTGGGGGTTTATACTCATCAACCATGTGAGGGTTTTTATACTTTGTCACCGTGTTGTTAAGGTGTGATTACCATCAACCATTTGAGGGGTTTATACCACACGACCACCAAGGGGTTTATACCTTGAACAACTAGCTTGGTCTCTTCTTCACATATGAAATCCTATATGAGCATGATTTATTTATGTATGTTTTACCTAAGCATTGAACATACATGTCATATTGTTATATTATGTCGATTGCTTAATATTATGCATTTTAATTATGATGCCCACTTATTGTTGCATTGCATCCTACATACTTAGTATATCAAAATGTACTAATGCATACTCTATGCCTACATGATGTCACCATGTAGGAACCGTTGCCCAATTTGATCATCCTCCTCCACATGGCTAGTTCGGTGCTATTCAAGCTAGTTGGTGTGTCCTCCACTTTGGGGACCTTAGTATATGTTTCTCTTATTATGTATTGAAAGACTCTTCTTTACTTTCTATTTTGACTATGAAGGTGTGCCTGATTTCTTTGTCTTGGCCCCTGCTCTTATCTATGTAGCAGAGGTGTTGTTGTACATGTTATGTATCTATGTTACGAGCCTTGACTCTTTTGCCTCTGGATGTTGTTGATATACAAATGTTCCCTTAGTTCCATTGCCCCAATTTCTACTCTTTTATGTCATTTAAATGCTTTCGTGATCAATGATGTGTAATGATAAGTTAAGAGGCTTGTTTGGGGACCCTTCGGGCTCCCCATGCGCTATGTCACATCTAGGTCTTATTTTGCATCGTGACAAACTTGGTATCAGAACTCTACGTTATTAGATCCTCAGAGTCCAACACATTGCGTCTATTAGAGTCTTATTCATGGTTGTGTCGCACCACAACTATGAGTAGGAGGCTATGAGACGTTTTATGAAATATTTTGCTTCTTCATGATCTATATCATGCGATGGAGTTAGGTCCCCTAAGGCTTATTGATAATCCCTAATTATTGCATTACAGGATATGTCTCAAGCTACTCAGGATGGTGCTATGATAAATGCAGAGATTTGCAATGCTCTATGGAAAATGGCCAAAGCGCGGCGAAATTGGCAACTCACCTCAGTCAACAAGTAGGTTCTCGCGAGACTTCTAGTAGTGAGAGGGGAGGTAGGGAGGCCAAGAGATCCCATTTGAAGGGAATTTCCAAAGTCCTAAGGATAGTGTTGATGTCATGTATCCAACATGTGGTAAGGTTCATAGAGGCCCATGCTTGAAAGGCAATTGGGTCTCTAAGAGGTTGCATTTGTCATCTTGTAAGAATGGAGGTGTGAAACCTAAGTTGTTTTGTTATTGAGTTGTTAGTGGTGGTAGATGAGGCCTTGAATATCCCTTTCCAATATTTCAAAATTGGGGTAGTGTCTTTTCGTTTGATTAGTGCGTTGGTTATACCTACAAGTCTCATGAATAGGATCTTTTAGCTCATACTCTAATAGGCTTATGGTGGTCTTGGTAATGATATAATGGTTTGTGTCCCCTAATGAGGTAGTGCATGTGGGTCTTTAGAGGGTAGTACAACAAAGTTTAAGGAAGAAAGGTGGGATGCTAAATAGGAGGAATGGAGATTTTGGTTGTAAAAGGTTGTCTTCCTAGGTCATGTGATGTTGGGTGAGGGTATTAAGGTGGAACCTGGTAAGATAAGGGTGATTACGTATTAGCCTAGACCTTGAGTCTGTTGGGTATTAAGAGCCTCTTGGGTTTAGTGGGGTATTACGGGAGATTGTGAATAAGTTCTCTTCTATTGTTTCCCCTTTAAGTTAGTTGACTCTAAGTAAGGCCAATGTTGTGACCAACGTTTTGAGTGGGGTGATTTGATAGGTCCGGGAGTTGATATTTCTTGTGTTATTCCTTGGTGCTAGTAGGAATCTTATATACGAGGGTTGATCCTTGGTCCCTTCCAATCGAGGAGACCCAAAACGATTTTCAAGAAAACCTACATGGATTTTTCTTACTTTAATTGAGAGTTTTGAATATTATGATTCCTAAAATTAAATTGATGCATAGGTAGTATTTAGTTAATGATTTTAATGTGATTGAAACCGTTTAATATGAGGATTTACTTTGGGTCTATGAAGTTATAAGTATGCATATTCCGTTTTTGAATTATTTATGTATGAGAGATTACACTATGAATTTAAATATTGAATCAATTATATTTTCGCTTCAACTTCATATTATAAATATTGATTTTTAAATAGAGTCTTTATTACCCATGTCATTTCCTCAGTATTCATAGCATATGCATTCATGTACACAGATTATTTTGAAAATTATGTTATGGGTAAGCCCAATTTCATTTTATGGTATGATTTGATAAAAGGTTGGTTATGACAATATTATGATCGCATATATGTCTTTGATTTTGGCTCTTAAGTATTTTGGGTGCTTGCACCATTTTGGTATATGAATGGGCTATTCCTATGCATAAGCATTATGACTATGAAACTATGATTTTGGCATTTGAGCCTAAGCATGAATTATTATGAATGGTGTTTGGCTTTTAAGACCAATTGTGCATTGAAATAATTCGGAAAGAAAAATGATTGTTGCCTCTTTGAAAGTATGTATGTGTATGTTATAAGTATTCTTGTGGGACGACGACTTAGCACCGATGGATTGAGATGAGGGGTCTATAAGGGTTGCCCTATGTTCTTGTTGCATAGATCCTTGTCTTGTGATCTAGGTTGAACTTAGCTTGATGGGTTGGAGGTCTTGTGGTAGTTTGGGCTACTAGCATAGCATGCTTTGGATGAGTGTAGAACCCGTAAGGTTGTAATGTGATGGTTAAGGATGGTTGATCTATTTGGTCAACTCCAATGGGCAGTCACTTCCCTAAGGTTGATTTGAGGCTCGGGTTTTTTTCTCAAGTGTGGAGGAGGGTATGTGATATCCCTAGGTGCCCTTTTAAACTAGGAATGAGCATTTTGATTATTGGTGGAGTTGTTAGGTAGGCTTGTGCACCGGTTGTGTCTATTGGGTTTCATGAATAGGGACTTAGAATCCTACCTTGGTATATCTGTGATGGTCTCTAGTGATGAGGTATTGATTTGTTTGGAGCTTGTGAATCATTTGGGGGTAGTGTTGCAAGCCTTGGGGAAATGAGAGGTTGTTTGCTAAATAAGATAGGTGTGCATTGTGGATAGCAAGAAGGTGGTTAGAAATCTCAAGGATTATGAAATGGGTGTGCATTATCTTTCCTCGGTAAGGCTAATGTTGCGGTTGGTGCTCTAGGTAGCCTAGCATGTGGTGTTGATGGTGGCAAGGAGGAGACTAGTGGGGTCCATCGGTTGGTTAGATTGGATGTTAGGTTAAGGGAAGTTAAGCATGTTAGTATAGCATTCTTGGTGGTTCCAAATCTTCTTGTCTTAAGAGGTCTAGATTAGGCAAGCTCTTGATTCCTCCTTATTAGAGTTGGAAGTTTTGTGTGAGAGAATGATAGGGTGGACATTGTCTCCCAAGGGGAAGATGGTGGTTATGGTACCGAGTGGGTTAGGTGTATTTAATGTTGAAAATTGAGTTGAGGATTGTGAGTAATAGTGTAGAGGGAGGTTGTTAAGGTTGCATAAGTTTGGGAATTTTTCTATGGATGTAGATATAGTTTGTTCAGTTCTTCACATTTCTAGGTTGAGGAGATATGTTGGTAGGTCTAGTGCTACGGAACTCTTTGAAATGGTGGGTGATGTGGAGGATAAGTTGACTTGGATGGAGGTCTCGATGGAGTGTTGGATTGATGAATGGAGAAGTTGATTAATGAGGATGCGGTGTTCCTTAAGGCCCTCTTCAAAGAATCATCAAGCAAAAGGTGTCTCCAAGAAAGCCAAAGCAGTCTTATGGGAGCGATATTCGCACCCCACTCACTCTAATCAAGCCTAAGATAACGACTAAGTTCTTCATGTGGTTCCAAGTCTTATGTTTCAGCCCCTACGTCATTCATATACATTCATGTTTAAATTGGTAAGTTTATGATGATTTTACACTTATGGTTGAGATTTTGAAAATGGTGTTTTACCTGTTATGTTGCATTCTTGTTAGGACTGATTTGTTGATGATCACTCTTATCTTGTACGTCTTTTTTACATTCGGGGACGAATATTCCCAGGGGTAGATATTGTAACAACCCCAAAAAGTGCTCGAAAACATGCCTCGAAATGCCTAAAATTTTAATTTTCATATATCTCAAAATTCATTTGTTATTTCAAAAATTCGACTTAGGATTCTTCTTCAAGGGGTCCAAATTAGGTGGAATAAAATATTTAGCAATTACAAAATTCCAAAGTGCATTTTACAGAGGGGTTTTCGCTGGGCCTAAAAGCTCCTATATGTGGTTTTATCTATACTTAGTCATATTTCACCCTCATATTACTCTAAACATTTCCCATACTTACTCAAACACTTAGTCATATTTTCACTCCCCAAACTCAAGTCCCAAACCCTCATCCTAAGCTGAGGTTCTCTTTCAAGGTTCTTCTTCAAGCTTCAAGTCTGCATCTCCAATCTTCACCAAGTTCATCTCCTAGCTAATGTATATGGGATTCTTTCATGGGTTCCTTTCACCCATGATACCCAAGCCTACTTTTACTCAAATTGCATGATTTAAAATTGATTTACAAATGGGTCTTGATTATTATAAAATTCACTGCACACTATCCCCACTTGTGGGATTCCACTAGGTATGTTGTTGTTGTTGTTGTTGTTTTTACTGCACACTATGTTAAATCTATGTACAGTTGTGACTATTTTTACATGTTTTGAGCTAAAAATATTTGATCTATTGTAAGTTTTGAGAAGGGGTTTTAATGTATATGTCTTGAGGATGTTGCAAGGTGTTGATTGATGGTTTTACAATGGATTTCCTTGCATGATTTCATTCCTATATTTCATGGTTTTATACTAGCATTACACACCCTGAAAGTGTTTGATAAAATGTCTGAATATGGTTTCTTAAGGAATTAAAGGTCCAAAGTATGAGATATGATATGATTGATGTTATGATGATGAAATGAGCTTGTGTATATGATATAATCTATATAAAGTGTTGCATTAGACCATACTCGATCCGGGGAACAAGAGCACGTGTAACCAAGTTGGGGGTTTATACTCATCAACCATATGAGAGGTTTATACTTTGTCACCATGTTGGTAAGGCGTGATTACTATCAACAATATGAGGGATTTATACCACAAAACCACCAAGGGGTTTATACCTTGAATATCTAGCTTGGTCTCTTCTTCACATATGATATCCTATATGAGTATGATTTACTTATGCATGTTTTACTTAAGTATTGAACATACATACCATGTTGTTATATTATGTCTATTGCTTAATATTATGCATTTTGATTATGATGCCTACTTATTGTTGTATTGCATCCTACCTACATAGTACATCCGAATGTACTAATGCATACTCTATGCCTACATGATGTCACCATGTAGGAACCGGTGCCCAAATTGATCATCCTCCTTCACGTGGATAGTTCGGTGCTATTCAAGCTAGTTGGTGAGTCCTCTACTTCGGGGACCTTAGTATATGTTTCTCTTATTATGTATTGGAACACTCTTCTTTACTTTATGAGGATGAACCTGGTTGCATTTTCTTGGCCCCTGCTCTTATTATGTAGTAGAGGTGTTGTTGGAATGCTTCGTATCTACGTTACGAGCATTGACCCTTTTGACTCTGGATGTTGTTGATATGCAAATGTTCCCTTAGTCCCATTGCCCCGATTTCTACTCTTTTTATTTCATTTAAATGCTTCTGCGACCAATGATGTGTAATGATAAGTTAAGAGACTTGCTTAGGGACCCTTTGTGCTCCCCATTTGCAGTGTCACGTCTAGGCCCTATTTTGGGTTGTGACACCATACTTGTAAAAACAAGTTGTGCCTTTACAACACTCTCTTAGATTTAGTCTACCACACTGATCATAAGACGACTTATGTGAAGAACCTCTAGCCATACTCCTTTGACACTGAGAGCCTTGAGCTCTAAAGTTCTAATTACTTTTTGACCTTTACCTATTTTTTGGCCTCGATGCACCCACTAATGATGGGGCATAGGCAAAGGTCCTCTTCTAAAGAAAGATTTGTTACTATTGCCTTGCTTCTAATGACTAGGCTCATGTTCTGGTTACTTGTCCTTCTTATTTTGGTGTTTCTTCCTATCCTTCTTCTTTTCCTTCTCTTGTGCATACATCATAATCTTGGAAAGGTTTATATCTAAAATCAACAATGTGGATTTGCATTCTCTCGTTACATGCTTGCCCAAATAAGAAAAAAATGTTCTTACCTAGACAACACATCTGCCACTATCTCTAGAGCATATATGGACGATTAGATGAACTTAAGCTTATACTCTTTCATATTCAATCCTTGTTTCTTTAAATTCACAAACTCTTCCACTATCATCTCTCTTAGACCTCTAGGAAAGAAGTGGTCTAGGAATACACTATCAAAATCATCCCAAATAGCTAGCTCAGTATCCTGACCACAACTCTCCTCCCGCTGGTTGTACCAAACATTACAAGTGTCCTTGAGATGATAAGAAACTAACTTAACTCCCTCAATCTCAGTAGCATGTATAAATTTGAGAATCTTCCACATCTTACCAATGATGTTTAAAGGATCCTCCTCAACCTTGGACCCTATGAAGCCTAATGGATTCATCCTCAGGGAGCCCCTAATCCTTGTTGTAGTAGATGGCTTTTAGGAGCCAGAGCTAAGGATTATAGTGCTTTAAAGACTAGACTAGGAAGTTATCAATTGGGGGAGCATGGTAATAGCTCCTCTAAACTCCCCCTCAGAAGTAATAGTAGGGTGAAAAGTTTGTGTCTACGGAATTTCCTGAGTGCTAGAAATAGTAAGTTATGCATCAAGTGTTTTCAAAAACTTCCTAAGTCACCATGTCATGCTCGGGGTTAGCTATATAGGCCCTCTTCCTTGTTTGCGTCCTATACTGTGGAAGCGTTGTAGTCTGTGGAATCTTAGTGTTGGGAATGTTTCTCTAACTGATGGTGCATTTTGGAGGTGTCACGACCCAAAAATGGGCGTGATGGTACTTGTCTTATCCAACCAAGACTAGTCGGCCTACAACCCAACTATAACCTTAAAAGTGCGAAATTATGATAAAAATGAAAGTTCAATTATGGATAATAAGTCAACTTAATGAAAATACCCAAAAACTTGGTTGTCACATTCACAATCTTCTAATGTATTACAATAGATTCGAAAAAAACCACAAGTGTCAAATGATATTATCTCTAGAATAGAACAAAATCATAAATAGGATTAAGAAGTCAGCTGGGATGGCAAACAGCTACCTCTCGCATTCTCCACAGGAAGCCTCGGACAAGAACAAGTAGAGAGTATCACGACAATCCGGGCTCGCAACCTACAAAATTTTTGTAGCAAGGGGGGTGAGTACCAATCACAGGGTAATTAGCAAGTAAACTACTAAACACAAATTTTAAGTAATATAGAATTCCGGTACCCCCAACACTCCAACCAAACCCCCCATAACTACAAACTACATAAGATCAATCCAGTATAACAGTTCACAATGTACATAGCAGATAGCTCAATAACCACAACAACTATTATATATCAACAACACCAGGGATCAAATGCATCTATCACAAGTTTCACAAAATACTCACATGTTTATAAATGATAATGAGATGCAATGCAATGCGATGCAATGTCACGTAGAATGATGCATGTTTGTTCTAGTGATACACACCCATTGTAACACAGCCCAGGACACATGGGGGACTCCTAGTGTAACACCCCACATCTTACCATACTAATATTATACAAATGAAATATGACATGATTTGGTTAAACTAGCGCTAAATTTTAAAATTGTTTGAATCTCCTGTTAATAGGCTATATGTGCGTCTAACGCTTAAAAGGGTTGGGTGTATACATGTTTTGTGTCGAAGTGAGTAGATTACGTCCTTAAAATGAAGTGATAGAATTTAGGTTCTTGTAGGATTTAGGAAGCAAGTAGGTGAGTCAGCTACTTGCTTAGCTTAAATTGCTAACTAAACGGAGACGAGACCCAGCATCGAAATTGTCCAAGTCCGAGTATGATAAAACTCGTGTTAAGGGTGTAACTTTAGGCCATGATTTAACATCACATATGGAATATATTTACTACCCAAGGATGATATTAAGAAAGTCCCAAAGACATCATAAACTCTTGGATACTTTGGGCCCAAAACCAAGTAAGAAAAGTTGGCAAAATAGG
>JAABOM020060183.1:0-47069 GCA_011800125.2 Solanum clarkiae
AATATAAAAAAAAAAAAAAAAAAAAAAAAAAAAAAAAGGGGAGTAAGGTAGGAGTAGGGGCCCAGGGGTTAGGTAGGGCAAGAAAAGAATTGTTTTTTTTTTTTTCAAAAACAAAAAACAAATTTAATTTTTTTTTGGGTGGAGGGGTGCGGAGGTGGGGGTGGGGGCAGGATGGATAGGGGCATAGAGACAAGGATGAGTTAAAATTTGAATTTTCTTTTATTGAAAATAATTTTTTAAATTTTTTTTAATGAGGGGGTTGATAGGAGGATCGGAGTTGAGGTTGGATAAAAAAAATGGTATTTTTCAAATTTGAATTAGGAAGTTGGGGTTTGGAGGTTGTTTGTGGTAGGTAGCTGGAGTAAGGGTGGGGTTTTCTTTTTCGGAGAGGGGATTACAAGGTGGCCGACTTAATGAAAGTAAATTATAATTTGAGATTGGAGAAGAGTTTTTTATATATAAAAAATTTCTTATTGTTTGATATTTTTTTATAGGTAAATCATTTTTTTAAAATTTGAGAAAAATATAAATTGATTTAAAAAATATTTAAATTAACGATACATAAAGAAAAAAATAAAAGTTATCTATTATATCAAACACACCCTTGATATTTTATTCAATCCACAAAGCAGCAACGAGAGAAACCAAAAGGAAAAACAAAATAGAAAACAAAGATATTAAAAAATACACAATAAAAGACTTGATCCGGATTTGCTATACTGAGTAAATTTTGTCAGATCAAAATGGAAACTAAAACTTGAGATTCTAACAACAAACAACAACAATATTATCCCAATGCCTCAAGGCTCTCGCCCATTATGGGGTAAGGGGGGTTGAATGTACGCAGCCTGATTCTTATGATTAAAAATATAGCGCGACTGTTTCCGGATGACCAATGATGAACGTTGAAAGTTGCATTGACCAACTGCTACTTCACAATTGAAAGAAGTGCAGACAGTTTAAAGAGACATTTTGCTTTATTCCATCATATCTCAAAGCCAAAAAATAGTAAATATTTGGCTCCATCCGAGATTGAGATTCTAAATAAAAGTAAAATATGTCTTTATTTCCTTTTTGAAGCATCCCAATGACACTTTGACATCTATTCTTTACTATAGAACCAAGGCTTAAAATATTCTATCCTTGGTAACCCTTTAAATATGGCTACATATCCTTAAATTATTGAATCATCGAACATATCAAGCACTAGTGTATACTGGTACGTAATTGATTCTATCATAGAAATGTATTCTTTTAGTCTTCATATGCTGTCTCTTAAAGCATCAATAATTCTTTATATTTTTCTCTTTTTACATCAAATTTAGTTATCATTTAATTATTAACCTAACATAATATCTCTCTCTATATATATATATGAGATAAAATAAAATTAAAGATTTTACTTACATAAATAATTTTTCATAGAAATTGTGCTTATATTTAATATAGTTCAATTTTCTGATTTTCATTTTTTGATAGACCACATGTCTCTTATGTTATTGTTAATTTATTATAAATAGTTGTGATATATAACTATACTCATATATAATATAGTCCATTTTTTCTTTATCTTATTGTTTATAGTCTTTTTTTTTTTTTGTGTACCAACATAACTTTGACTTTTGACATCAATAACGAGTTTGTGCCTTCTTCCTCTTGAATTATACTTTTTATTTTAAAATTTTACATTTCTTTTTTTAAAGTTTTGTGCTTAATATAATATATATACAATAATTTATTCTTTAAATATATACTTATTATTGATTAGCCTAATATACATGTGCAAAAAAAAAAAAAAACATATATACTTAACTAGTATACTCAAATGTTTTCACATAGTAATAGAAAAAATAAGAGGTCTTGAATTCAAATCTCAATAGTCAATTCCATTCAAAAAGTAAATAAACAAAGAAAAAAATATCTCACAAATTTTGACAATAAAAAAAATCAAGCCAAACATGACTTAAGGGGGCCTATTGAGATATAACACAATTAATTAATGAAAAATATGTTGTTAAAATTAAAAAAATTTCATACGTATATCATTTCTCCTGCTTTGAAGATTTTTGTTCATATATGTGTGAACAAAGTATATTGATCTCCCCACTTTCTTTCAACTTGAAATTTAGACCATGTAGCATAGTACCTGCCCCAAACTATTATAAGTTGATTTCTTCCTTTTTTTATAAATGAAAATGTTTAACCAGCACGGGATTTGAAAATGCCATAATATTTCCTAAGCTACAAACTATTAATATTAAGGATAAAATTAGAAATCATATTTTATCAAAGAACTAAAAAGGAAATAAAGTTGTGTTGGAAAATAAATAAAGTTGGGTGTTGATGATAAAGTGTAATCATTTGGACAATATAATGTTTTGTTGAAGAGAGAAGTGGTTTATCAATTGAAGAGAGTAAATTTTGCCATATTTATTTGCACCTGCAACATTTATAGGAGCCTTCTCCTGTCTACATTGGCTTTTGATACTAATTTGGTTTAAAAGATTTTCCTTCAGGATTTATACAACCAATTTTCATAAAGTCGATTCACTTTCAACCGAAATTAAATGGGGAAGATGCCGTTAATGCAAAAGGTTCCATTGTTGATGAGAGAAGAGAACAATGAGGACTATGAACCAAAAGTTGTTTCATTCGGGCCTTACCACCACGGAAAGGAGAAGCTCAAGTTCGTTCAGAAATTCAAGCCCAGAGCAGTTGAAATGTTCATTGAAGAGACTGGCCATAGTGAGGATCATTTTCTTCGTACAATTCTAAGGGGAATTGACGACATTAGAAGTTGTTACCCCGAAGAAGCCACTAGCAAGTACTCCAATGAAGAATTAGCTCAAATGATGCTTCAAGATGGATGTGTCATTCTAAATGTTATTAGCGCAGAGGAGTCTAACGAATCATATAAAAAGGGCGAAATAATCAATATATATCTTGGCTATGCTGTTTATAACAATATTAATCGTGACATGTATCTGCTTGAAAATCAAGTGCCTCTGCAGATTCTGGAGATCTTGTTTGAATTGAAATATGAAACTCGCAAAAAAACACTTATACAGGATATTGAAAATTATTCCTTTAAAATGTTCTTCAGTAACGACAACAAAGGAAGATTAGAAGAAGCTTCTAATGATGAAAAGGGCGATTACTTTCACCTTCTTCAAATTTTTCAAAGTGTAATTGTGAGAGGTAAAGATCATGATGATAAAGATAATGATAGTTGCTGCAAAGTTAACTGTCAGACATCACGCCTCGAAGAAGGTTGCTGCAAAGGTGATGGAGACGAAATGATCCGTGGCAGGTACGCGTTCCGCTCGGTGACGGATCTAAAATCCAAGGGGATTCATGTAAGGGCTAGCAAGATCAAATCTACCATGGGTATAAGGTTTAGTCCTACTGAATTAGGTCGGTCTGCAAAGCTTAAGCTCCCGTATATGTATGTGGATATGTACACCAGAGTGTTTTTGAAGAATGTTATCGCTTATGAATTGACTCCTCACGTGCCACAAGTCAATAGAAAGGTGACCACTTACGTGAGCTTCATGAAACTACTTGTGGTTACAGCAGAAGATGTGAAGGAGTTGAGAGAGAAGAAAATTATATTCAACTACTTAGGGAGTGAGGATGATGTGGTGCAACTCTACAAAGATTTGAATACTTTCGAGGCAGAGGATCCTGAATATTACTGGGATGTCAAGCAGCATCTCGAAAATCACTATAACAGCAAAATCAAGATGTGGATGGCCAATTTGAGAAGCACATATTTTAGCAATCCTTGGACTATAATTGCTTTGGTTGGTTCTCTTTTCCTCCTCTGCTTGGACATTGTCCAGACCTACTATACAGTGAATCCTTAGAGTGGTGGCGGTGATACCAATAAATCTTCTTCACCACCAAGGTTTTGATGTGTGCTACTTTTATTATTATTAATTCTTGTGTTGTTTTTGCTTGTACTCACTACATTACTTCTCCGGTTCTCCCCATCTGTTTCATTTTAGTTTGATTTTATGGAGTTTAAGAATAACAAGTGAGACTCAATATTATAGTGAACAAAAGGTTTATATAACTAATAACATTAAAAAAAAATCAAAAGTGATTTTCGTTATTAAAGTATGCATTTAGCATTCAAATTTCTATCACATGTGCCGTATTTTTTAAGAATATTATTGGTGTTATTAAGGTTATGTCAACTTCTTGCCAATAAATCAAATATATATCACTTTAAATATCAAAAATATGTATCTGACTATTTTTTCACTTGTGCAATACTTTTTAGGAATATTGTTGATTTTATTAAGGGTATGTCAACTTCTTATAAATCAAATACATATCACTTAAGTATCAAAATATGTATCTATAGATTACAAAAATAAAATTTATGTCTGTTATTCAAAAACATGAAACAAATCAAATATATATTGATTTTACATAGTATCCAAATATATATCACTAAAATACCAATATATATATATCAACAAATTATCAAAATCCATTAAGTTCTTGCATAACCAAGAATCAGACCAAAATAAAATACAAACTTAAAACATTAGCTGAAAATAAATTTTTTACTATCTTTCAAAGGGGCAGCCAACAAATTTTTATGACACCACTAATTTTTCGAGGATATCTAGTGTATGTCCTATTATTTTCCACTCGATGGCATGTGCTGCATTTCGTCAATTTGTTATGTTTATCTCAAGTTGGGCAGATAGAACTTCAACCAGCCCATTATAGAGAGTGTTCCAATCATACAACACTCCGTCCAAACTATAATCAACATACCTACATGCTTGATTAGCCATGAAACAAAGTTAAATGCAAGAACACATAAATCACTTAAAAGAAATCTGCATACAGAACACTTAAAAAACTTACAAAATACAAAAAAAATATATCAATTATATACACATATAACACTGCGAACTTTTCTTCTTTTTTTTTTGAAAAAAATTATAAATAAAACATTTTTCATCAGTTTCAACTTTTTTAAAAAAAGTCACAAATCAAAACAATAGCACAAAAATTGACATCTAACGTAGAACAAAAATTTTCAAACCTGAAGAATCTCATTTGCCTCCATGTTGAATCAAAATAGAAGAAAAATTTGATTTCATGCTATTTCACATGTAACACTGCAAATTTTTCTTCTTCTCCTTCTTTTTTTTTTTTTTGAAAATAAATCATAAATAAAATATTTTTTTTATCAGTTGCAGCTTTAAAAAAAGTTCACAAATAAAAAAAGGAACAAAATTTGACATCTAACATAGAACAAAAATTTAAAACCCTGAGAATCTCATTTGCCACCATGCTCTTTTTTTTGGGTCAAATATGGCGTTGGGCTGTTTTATTTATTAATAAAAGTCAGTATACGAGCAAGAAAAAATGAGCCCAATTCGGTGGCCCAAAAGTGGCCTTACAAATATCCCCCCTCCACCGATGACCTCACACTTTCCAAAAATATTCTTCTCATGTACTGAAACTCTTCATTGTTCTTGGGAGAAAATAGCCAATTCTCCCCTTCCCTCCCCCCTCCCCCCCGATGTATTACCTGATTCTCACCTACATACCAATACTTCACGGGTGTCCTATTACCCTCCTAAAGTATTTTAAACAAGAATATTGACACCCTCAAAATGTCACCCCCAAATCTCTGTGGCTCAGTGTAATATACACACCTATTTATTCAAAATAAAAAAAAAGTAAAAATTTAAAAAATTCATCATTAAAATCCATCGTAGCATTTCATTTTTTTCCTTCACCATTCTATTTATCTTCCTGAATCATACCATTTTTCCTCCATTGTTTCCAGATGTCTTATCTCCTCCAATCTACCTCCATCTCCATCACACTCACCCTTCTTGATGGATCTAAAGATGAAGTTTTTCTTGCCAAATCTCAAATTCTAACACCCACTTTCAGCTTTTAGCCAAGCAACCCAAGTTGCTAAAGATTTTTTCAATAGAAGCTTCAATCTCGTCTTTCAACATCGAATCAAAAATATTTTTTGTCGAGGCGATGGCATGAAATTTTATTGTTAGAATTGCTTTTGCTTCCATTCTTAGCATTGATTTACATTCAAATTTTAATTTAACAATGTTGACAAAGAAGTTCGATTTGTGCTAGTAACTATTATAATAACTGGGTTTTCTCCATTAATGGATCTTTTACCTAATTATTTCGAAAATAAATTCTTCTCCATTAATAGATTTGTTATCCAATAAATTTTTCTCTATTTTGACATTAAAGTTCCATCTTCTTGATTTTCAATTTGATTTTGAATTACCAACAAATTTCAAACTAGTGAAAAGTGAAACTAGTGAAAAGCGTGTGATTTGAGGATAAAAGGTTGATCAGGGCAGGGACTTGATGGTGGAGGTGGGCTACCATGGTGTTCCACTCTTGAAGAGGAAAAGAAAGAGGTGGAAGAAGTTAAAAAAGAATAAATAAATAAAAATAGAAAGAAACATAAAAATTTAAAAAGAAATAGAAAAGTAATATGAAATAAAAGAAATTATTTATAAAATTAAAGTTTTAATTATTTTTGTTGCCTCTCACTCTCTCAAAGAGAGTGAGCTACACCTTCTTTGCCACCTCATCCTTTAGGGAGTAAATAATTCCACTTTAAAATAGTCTAGGGAGGTACTGGGACCCCATAAAGTATTGGTGTGTAGTTGAAAATTAGGTAATAGGTTAGGGGAGTGGGGGGGAGGGGGTTATTTGTCTATTTTCTCATGTTCCTAGAAGAACTATGCAATCTCCACTCTTGGCTTTTGTACTTGTAACAGCCCATAAAATTACTAAAATGCCTCTAGAACGTAATCTGAACATAATGCGTCATCCCAAGCTCCGATGAAAAATTCAAGACCAAATTTATGATCAGCAAAAAAATTTAAGTGGAAAAATAACCTCGATCCAATTTTAGAGCAATCGGATCAAAAATAATTTTTGCTAATTAACTTTGGGACATTGTTGATGTGCGCCCAAGGCGCGACACGCCTGGGACGCGGACCGATACTTATTTTTTTCAAAACTTTTCTACGGGATTGAAAAATCAGTTGGAAAACGATTTACAAAAATTCATAAATAACAAACACTTGACAAATGTGTTTTATGTGTATTTTTCCTGGAAAATAGTTTTTCAATGTGTTATGAGAATTTCACAAAAATAACACATGTTCGCACTCTTGGCGCGACGTAGACATGGTGTTACAGGATGAAATTTTATTATTTTATTTCAGGATGGGTATTTTGGTAAATCTTCAACCCCTCCCAAGTCTTATAAACGATTATAATATTATTTTTCTGCAAAATAAGGGTTTCAAAACCCATTTTTCAGCCTCCATAGGTGAGAGTTTTGAGAGAGCAAGAGAGGAGAAGCTTGGTATCCTGAGGACTTGAGTCAAATTCTTGCAAGGATTTGTATTGTCTTCATCTCAAATATATAAGGCTAAACTAAAAGCATAAAATTGTCCTTCCATTTGCCCCATAGATAGTCATAGATGAGTTGAAAACCCATGATTCCCTACACATTATTCTTGAAGTATTATCTTGGTTAAATTCTTGAATTAATTTCTATGGTATTAATGAGTTTCTCGTATACAATATTATCTTGATGATGTTCTTGAAATTGAGTAATTGTTTGGATGTATGTTCATGCCTTTATTCACATGAACCCTAATTGAGTATTATGATTACTTTTATGCATTTTTTTGAAAACTAAGATTTGATGATCATACTAAGCATGTTAATCCCAAAGATTTCTTTTAGCATATTTTACTGGGTTTCATGTATATAACTTTTGAGCATGAATACTGATTTGATAAAGAATTTTGGTGGTATGTAGAGATTATTTTTGAAGCATGAGTTTTTAAGAAAACACTTGACATTTTAATGAGTTTGGATTGAATTGAGCATTGAGTCTATATGACGCTTTGAGTACGTACTGATGATAATGAAAATATATTTCTCATAATAATTTCATTAATAGATGATGCTAGTAGTTGATATGAGTCTTAAAGAGGATGGATTTGATTTATAAGTTGTGCATGTTTTAGTCTTGGGATCATTATTGAGCACTGAGTTGGGTGAAGAGTGTCACCCCAGAACTGCATTTGCCAGCGTAAGATAGTCGTGCAGTATGTTCTAGTGACTCTTGTCCCAAAAGTTGGACATTCTCTTTGGATCCAAGAGAGAGAGAGAGAGAGAGAAAGAGAGAGAGAGAGAAAGAGAGAGAGAGACTACGTCCTTTACCATGGCAAGTTTAGGAAGGGCGTAACAATGATGCCAATTCGTTGTGCACCACCTAACTCAAAGGTGGTAGCATAGGATAGATGTCAGTTGAGAGAATCTCCCAAGCAACACTGATTGAGCATGAATTTCTAACGGAGTCCTTCGTTATTTTTAAATGTATCTTATAAAGAGCATGATTTACTTTAAACTTGCATGATTTACTGAGTTGAGATGAGTTGAGTCTTTTGAGTTAAGTTGATGTTATTGTTATATTATTATACATGTTTCAACTTCATTCAGCTATTTTACATACCAGTACATCCCACGTACTGACGCTACTCTGGCACTGCATCATTTTATGATATAGATATACAGGATCGAGATCATCATTGGACATATCGTTAAAGATCTTTGGACGTTCAGCGGATTGGTGAGTCTCCATTACTTCGGAGGATTCATATGTTATTTTCATCTTGATTTAGAGTTAGATACTTATTAGCTTTATTTTTGATTGTGGTATCCATGAGTCTGTCATTGACACTTCCTAATAGTGATATAGACTTCATAGACTAGAGTCGGATTGTTGATTGATAAGACTGTGAGCTAGTTTTCTCTACTAGCCTTTTTTATATGATATTGTTGTTGATACTAGATGTGATTTACCCATTTTCTTTCTTTTTATTATTTCGCTGACTAGTAAAATGTATGAATGAATGAATGTGATGAGGCCAAGTGTTCGCTTGGGGACTAGCAATAGTCTCTAAGTATTGGTTACGTCTAGGGTACCCTCCCGGGACGTGACAATACTTCTGGGTGATAAATCTCACCTAGTTCTTCGTCTACATGATGGTGCTCCTAACTTCTACAGTGAACCCGATCTGATAAGAATCTCTTCCAATTGTTCCCCTTTTCGAAGACCAACAATCATCTCGAAGTCTTTTTTCAGCAAGATTCTATTTGAAGATCGTGGGAGGCTGAGAGTTGGGAGAAGTCTTTATTAGGTAATATCACCTTTTCATAGTGTTTTTGGTAGGGTTTAAAGTTGCTCCATCTATCGTGGTTGTTTCCATTTATGCAGAATTGAAGATGCTTGAAGTGCCAGTAGGGATAGTCATGAATTCCAGGTTGCTTAGAACGTAGATCCACAGATAGGCCTCCTTTTTGGATAGGGATGCTTTTGAAAGATGAACTGGTACCATCAGTACATATGTAGGAGTAGGAACTGAAAATATGTTGATAGCAGTCTAGAATGTACATACAAACTCCTACCCCTCACTTTTGTCCTTTATGATTAATCCCCATGATTTTTGATAGGCTTGTTTTTTATTCACAAAGGTATAGACTTGGGCCTTGTCAAATTTATTTATTTTTTTGCAGTGTGTTAGGAGCTCTTGGAAACTCTGAATGTGTAGGCTCCCTTTCTGATCAAGAATGTGATTTTCTAAACTATCTACTAATTGATTTGTTTCCCTATAAATATGATGTATGTTGACTTGAATGTTCTGCATGTAGAAGTGAATTTTTTCAATGCTCTCCCTAATACACCAAGGAATTCTCCAGATTCTTTGAATAATCTTTGTGAGCTCTAGGGAGTTAGTTTCTTCGTATAGGAGTTGTATTAGATTATGATAATAATATTTCAACCAGTGAAGGATTGCTTTGGTTTTTGCTTCTAGGTTGGTTGTAATCCCCCAGTTCTTCAGCCTCTGCATAAATTAGATTACCTAAGAAGTCCCTTAGACAGAATGCATAGGCACTTTTTTCTAGATTACCCCTTCAAGCCTCATTTGTGTTGCCCTTAATCCAGGAAGGTTCAGGAAAGGCCTACTTTACGTGAAGGTGGTAGAGTCTTGGCCCGAAGGATTGTATTGCCTAGATCAATCCTTTCCAATCTCTTTAGGGCTGAAACTAGGGATGGTTAACCTTTGCTACAAGGTATAAGATTTGATGGCATTGGTAGGCCATTGTGTCATATGATACCTCTTTCTCATGTCTTCCGGAGTTTCTGCTTCTCCAAAGTAGCCACATAATGATGAGAGGGGCAACCTTTAGGATTTTCTAGAGTCTGTTAAAATTTTTTGTAGTCCACTACTTAGTGATTAGGAACTGCAAGTGGGATTCCTCTATGGTAATACCTGCACAAGAAGCAAAATGCCTTCATAGCCTTATGGCTATGGGGATTATTAGACTAAAGTGTTTCATGGTTTGCTCCTTTCCTTCATCACAACAGTAGCACCTTGAAGCCAAATGGATCCTCATCCTTTTTAGGTTATTATTCGTATCCACCCTTTCCTCTAAACTCTCCACTGAAGGAAGCTAATTTTAAAGGGAACAACTTTTACCCAGATGTTCATCCACCAGATATCCTTCTTTCTCCTCCTCAGCGAGTTATATACAAACTTGGTGGTGAAATGCTCATTGGTGTTGAGCATCCACCAGGCTAGATCTGCATCATCCTAAAGAGAAGGGCTATAGCTATTGATAATATGGTCAACAATGGGACCCTCGATGACTTTGGAAAGCTTGTATCTATCCCAGCTTCCTTCTTTAATGAAGTATTTAACCTCTATTTCCTCTTCACTTGCATGATCCACTAGGAAGTAGCGAGCTCCCATTTTTGTCCAGTTATCTATCCAAAAACTAGTGGAGCCATCTTTTAGTTACCATTAGATATCATGGTCTACCTTATGCCTAATCTTAGTTAGTCTTTTGTCCAGGTAATAGAGCCAC
Organism: Solanum clarkiae; assembly: GCA_011800125.2. NCBI lineage: Eukaryota > Viridiplantae > Streptophyta > Magnoliopsida > Solanales > Solanaceae > Solanum > Solanum clarkiae. The sequence continues at coordinate 10,969 of JAABOM020060183.1, forward strand.
CTTTAATTCCAGCAAGCATTGGATGTGCCTTTTTATAATATTTGATCCACGGGGAGTTCACATTGGTTCTGAATCTCCACCTAAGCTTAGCAAAGAAAGCCTTAGAAGAGTTAAAGAGTGATTTGAAGCTAAATCCACCTTCCTTCAGAGGGAAGCATAGGTCATCCCACTTAACCCAATGCTGGCCCTTAGAGCCACTGAGCTTACCCCAGAAAAAGGAAGCAAAAAGATTGTGAATCCAATGAAGGACCTTCTTAGGGGGAGAAGTCATGGAAAAGAGGTACAAAGGAATGGAGGAAAGGACACTTTTAATGAAAACTTGTCTTCCTCTATAGGAGAGAAATGTGTTGTGCCGGCATATGATTTTTTTAGAGATCTTGATTACCAAACCCTCAAAGTAGGAGGCCTTGCTTCTACCAGGAAAGACTGGGCAGCCCAGGTATAAGAGAGGAAAATTGCCAATTTAAGACCAACGATCTTTCTCAGCCTGATAGAAACAACTAGTGGGCTCTTATCATGTACATAAAAAAGCTTTTATCTTTATTGACCAACTGACTTGAGGCATTCTCATATCCACTTATAACATTCATCATTTGAAAAATGGAGTAGTCATCCCTTGAGCCAAAAAGGATAGTGTCATCAACATAGGCCAAGTGATTGATGGGGACTTCAGTTGGCATTCTGAACCCAATAAATCTTCTATCGAGGAATAGGTTATTGAGGCTCCTAGAAAGAACCTCAGCAGCAATGATGAACAAGAAAGGGGAGAGAGGATCACCTTGTTTGACCCTTTTAGAGGAAGGGAAGAAACCATAAGACTGTCCATTTATTAGGATAGAGTACCAGTTGTTGGATAGGAGTCTCCACACCATATTAATCAAAGTCTCAGAGAATCTAAATTTTCTGAGGAGTTTAGTGAGAAAAATCCAAGAGAGTCTATCATATGCTTTAGCCATGTCATGTTTCACAACCACATTATGATGCTAGTTTCTTTTCCCAATGTCCCTAATTATTTCTTAAGGTAGTAGAACATTTTCAGCAATGTTCCTTCCTTTGACAAATACTGACTGGTTCCTGGAAATGATTTTGGGTATGACCATTGAGAGCTTATCTATGATAAGTTTTGAGAAGACTTTGTTAACAAAATTACACAGACTGATGAGTCTGAGGTCTTTAAGCCTCTTCACTTTGTCTTTTTTAGGGATTAGCACCATATTGGTGTGGGTGATGGATCTGGGGAGTTCAAAGCCATAGAAGAAGGCTTTTACCATGTTCCAAATGTCACTCCCCACAATATCTCAACAGTGATGGTAAAAGGCACTATTGAAACCATCAGGTCCCCTAACACTATCCCCACTGAGACTGAAGACCACTCCTTTGACCTCATCTTTGGAAGGTAGGAAGGTGATGACTTCATTTTCAGTGGGGGTAATCAGATAAGGGATACAACTAAGAATCTCATAATTTTTAGGATAGTGGTCTTCAGTGAATTGGTGCTCAAAGTATCTGATGGCCTCAACACCAATATTGGTATCTGCGTTAATCACATCTCCATCCATTGTGGTAATTTTATCTATCCTGAGTTTCCTACTTCTTCCATTGACATAAGAATGGAAGAACTCAGCGTTTCTGTCTCTATCCTCAAATCATCTCATTCCTGCTTTTTTGTTCCAAATTCTTCCTCCAAGTGCTAGTACCTCTTTAGCTCAACAGTTGATCTTTGAATTTTCTCTCAGTTATCAGGTATGGGATGAACTTCAAAGGGGATCTGCTTCACCTCAGCCTCCTCCTCTAGGGTAGCAAGCTTCTGAAAAATATTCCCAAAATGTCTGTTATAGTTCATTTTAATTGAATAGTTAATACTCAAGCAATAAGAAAAATTTCCATTTTACCAAAGAAAGATTTGGTCCATTAAGTTAGGGCACCCTTGACTCTCTTGAGCTTAGCATGAAAGACAGTGAAAGGGTCACCTAGAAAATCAGTGATCTAGTTGGCTTCCACCACTTCTTTGAATTGATTGTGCTTGGTCAAAAAGCTCAAAAACTTAAAAGTTTTTTTGGTTACCTCTATCTGGGAATTGCATAAGACATGGAGGGGGGCAAGATCAGATCCCTGTCTAATAAGATGATGAACCAGAGAGGAAGGGAATAAATACATAAAATCTTGGTTGACCAAGACTCTATAAAGTCTTTCAAAAATATAATCATCTTCAATCCTTCCATTCCACCAAGTAAATTGACTACCCTGGGCCTTTAACTCAGATAAGGAACAACAAGCATTGCAATTATCAAAATCCCAAGATTTCATGGAGTTAAAGGAGAGACCCTATAACTTCATATCCTCAACGAGAATAGTATTAAAGTCCCCTCCAGTGATCCATGGGATTCGAGTGTGGTCAGCAATGTTGCTAAGAGTCTCCCACAGTTCAAGTCTTTCTATAGAAGAGCTTCTGGCATAGACCCTGGACATTTGAATCTGCTTTTGATTGTAGAAAGAGGTTATAATAAGTTATTGTCTAGAGTCCTAAATGTAAACAACATTCCAGTTCTTCGGCCAAAAAATCCACATCTTAGTACTAGAGCTACACATGAAATTTATTAAACCTAGCTTCCTTGCATATTGATCAATGTTAGAAGCCTCCTAGAAAGGATCCATAAGACTGATAAATGAGTTTGATGTCTTCTATTAAGGTCACTCAATCTCCCAAAGGCCTTGTGGGTTTTAACTTATCTTATATTACAAAATATAAGCTTATCAATCATTGGCAAATGTGACCCCCTTTCCTTTGCTGCTCCTTGTTTTTACTTGAAGACGCATGGTGCCAGTATTCCTATTATTGTCATTCTTAGAGCTTGCACCTGCCTGGGGGATAAATCTCCTTCTTTAGAAATCTATATAATGTTCTCTTCAATATTGTTCAACAAGTTATATTCCTTTAATGCCTTATCTTGCTCTAGGGAAGAGCCTTTTAGATCTGGTGGGTCAGTCTCCTGTTCTATCAGGTTAGCACTATCTTCTGTATCTAGACTAGCTTCATAGTTGTTGCTTTTACCTGCTCCATGTCTTCCCCTTTGTTTTCACTTTCCACATCCTTTAAGTCATCCTTAGACTGATGAATGGCAATACCCCCATCATGCGGTATTGTTTTAGCAGACTTTGCCACAATATCAACATCAATGATATTCTTGTTTGGATCCTCCATATTTTGAAATTTCTCTATAACTCATTCCTTTGTAGTTGTGATTTTATCATGCTTTTCCTTTGCTCCATCCTTTTTCTCCATTTTGTTTGTTTCATTTAGGGCAGCAAACTAGTTGCTGGTTGTGCAACATTATTGGTATGCTTCACCTTTCTTCTGACATTCTAACACTATTTCATCTTAGTGTTGTGAGAGTCTTTGCTTCTGTTTATTTTTTTCTTTTGTCCTTGGTCATGTTTTCCTTCTCCGTCTTCTCAGTGACTTTACCTTTTTTTATCTTTGGCGGGGAGGGAGGGGTGCTCTTTGTTGTTATCATCCTTTTTGGGGGTAAAGTTCAGGATGGAGAATATAACATTCCTGCTCATTATGCCCCTGAATCTTATAGTTATACAATACTTGGGGACATAGTCAAAGTTTATTTGACCCATCGTTCAGTAACTTTCCCAGATTTCCCCTGGAGTCCCACATTTAGGAAAGTTATTGAGAAGGTCCACCTATATTTTGACACAAGCACAACTTGGCCTCGTCCTTTTTTTTTTGTAGTTAAGTCCCTTTGCAGGGGTTTTCCTACTACAGAAGCTAGCGAGAAAGCCATCTCTTTACCAAAGAAAATTGGAGGTAGGGCTGGGAAGGAGATCTAGGCAATATTTATAGAGGTTTCCTCCTTAGGGTCAAAGAGAGGGTCCTATTTGAGAGTTCTCATGGCATAGGTCTAGTGCTTGTGGGATATGTAGAAGACTGACTTAGAAAGTACGTTAACATAATCCTCCATGTTAGATGCTCTGATCAGGATGTGTCTACTATTGAGGACCCCAATGTTGCACTCCCCTTTGAGGTCACATTGCTTAGAGATGATTCTTTTTAGCTCTTGAAAGTCATGCCACCCATAGCAGAATTTTCCGATAATCACAAACTGAAGGTGCTCGTTGATGATCATTCGATTAACTTCTCCCTCCTCCCAGATGACGCGGGGTTCGCCATGTAGAAAGTCCACGAGCTTCATGGGGATAGGTTTCATTGTGGGTTGTGGGGATTTGAGAATGTCAGCATAGTTGGGTTTAGGGTTTTGGGGGAGGTCAACCCCAATGAGGGGTTGACCCATGGATTCTGAGCTCATGGCCTACATGTGGGAAGATGACACGGGAAGATCAGCGACAACTAGGGTTTATTTCTTCATTTGCCACCATGCTAAATCAAAATAGAACAAAAATTTGATTCGACGCCAATTCAATCTTGAACAAAGTAGAAAGTTTTTTTTTTAAAAAAAGAAAATTAGATCTCTAAAACTTCAAAAATCGAAATGATAGGATCGCCCAAAAATTTGTTTCAAAAATGGAAGATTTTTTATCAATCCAAATATGAAAAATTTACATTTATAAAAGAAACACAAAAAGATATAATTAATGTAGATGTTGTAACCAAAATAATAAAATGTGCAATCAGTGATTGTGCTACAACCAAAAATAAAAATTTGTGTTACAGTTAATATGGTCATTTAATAGCGGCCATTATTTAGGTATAGATTTTTTAAAAATTTTTAATTAAAAATGTTATATATTTACACGTTTATTTTCTTGTTTATTAGTTTATGAAACTTTTTTTATTGTTATGGCTTGAAAATTAGATTCCATTGTCATTATTAATAATAGTCTACTTCTAAGTTGTCATTTATTAAAATTTTCTCTTATTGTAATAATGTAATAATAATAAAACTGGGGACTATGGGGGAGGAGTATCTATGTGCTACTTGTCTTTTATTTTATTTTTCCTTATGTGTGTGGATTAATTGATTGATCATAGTTTTAAATTATAGTTAGGTTAAAGCTTTTAACATTTAATCTTCATAGAACTTGTTTATTAAAAATGACATAAGAAACATTTAGTTTGCTAATAATATTTTTTCATTCTTAGTTCTCACATATTTTGTTTAAAGGATTTTTTAACCAATTAAATCTTTAATTCGAATTTCCTTTCAATCTTTTGAAAAACAATATTTTTTAGATCTCATAAATATTTTTATCATGTCATATAGAAAATCATTCTTATAATTTTTAAAGGAACTTTTGATAAGTTTTATTCTCATTTTAAAGATTTTTAGTTTGTTATATCTACAAATAAATACCATTTTTTTAAGAAAAAACATTTTTTAGATAATGCCCATATGTTAACTATTTTAGCATGTTATGTTTTTCTTTCTAAACTTTTCATATGATGCGCATGTGATTTTTAAATGTTTTTGACACATGGTCAAATGAAAGTCATGTCCGCAAGGTTTGATAAATATTTTTGAAAGTTGTTTTTCATCATGTTTATAAAAATTAAAATATTTCAAAATATTATTTATGACTATATGTTTAAGTAAATACTCTTAACATATTATGTTTAAAATAGTCAAATAACGTTTTTTTTAAAAGTAACATGAGTTGTTTTTTTGGCTATCTTTTTTATTTTAAATCATTGATTGGCATACACATCTTCAACAATTTTTGCATCATTTGTGTTTTAAAATGTGTTAGAGGCATATTTGAGATTTTTGGTGCTAATTTCTTGTTCTCTTTGTTTTGTATGACGATGTGTCTAATTAGGAAGTCTAATTTTCTTTTAGTCTAGACCTTCCCAAAAATTAGAAAGTCAAATACCTCTTGGATCTTAGGATGGGGCAATAGGCACCTCTTAGGACGCTAGTATTTTTTCATTTTATGGTGCACTTTTAGCTTAATAATAAATCATCCTAAGAGGGGTACGTGTCACGACCCAAGCCCAGGGCCTAGATGTGACCGACGAATGGAGAACCCGAAGGTATCCCTAACAAGCCTCATAGCATATCATTACACATTCTTGGTTGCGGAAGCAACTAAATTACAATAAGAGATAAACATAAACAAGGGGAATTGGGACTAAGGGTAAACTTTCATATCATAACATCGAGAAACAAGAGAGTCAAGACTCATAGCATAGATAGATATCATGTACAACAACACCTCTACTACATAGATAAGAGTGGGGGCCAAGACAAGCAACTGGGCTCATCCTCATAGTCAATACCTACATAAAAGAAGATAGTCTTAAAACATAGGAAGAGATCATAAACTTCTTCCCTGGAATTGGAGGATTCACCAAGTTTGGTAGAAATCGTACTAGCCATGTGGAGGAGGAGGATGGTCAATGGGTGCTCTAGTCCCTACATGGTGATATCATGTACGCGTAGAGTATGTGTTAGTACGTTTTAATGTACTAAGTATGTAAGATGGAATGCAACAAGAAATAAGCAACATAATCAAAATGCATAAGCACAGGCAATGAGTAACATATAACAATATGGCATGGATGGAAGATGCTTGTAGTAAATCATGCTTATATGGAACATAGTACAAGTGTAGGGAGTGACCATTATAGTGAAATCCAAGGCCTACCACCTCTTTGGAGAGACGCATGAGATACAATCCTCTTCATGAGGTTGTTGGAGTATAAACCCCCACCAACGGATTGATGAGTACAAACCCCTAACATGGTTGGAGTACAAACCCTTTAACGACGTTGATGGAGTATAAACCCCTCCCCCCAACGGGTTGATGGATACAAACCCCCAACAAGGTTGATGGATATCAACCCCTAACAAGGTTGATGGGTACCAACCCCCAACAAGGTTACCCGGGCCTACAACCCCCTGAGCTGGTGTTTGAGGTGCAAACCCCTCAACAAGGTTACTCGGGGCTTGGTCATCATACACACACATACACATACACACATTCCTCCTATCATCATGTAGTCATCTTAGCCATATATCGTCTCATCATCATATAACCATCATGTACACACATTCCTTTCATTATCATATCGCCTTCACGTACATACATTCCTTTCATCATCATATACTCATTCAAATCATAAGACATGTATTGGATATTCAATTCCTAAATAAATCATAACCGGGCATTTTATCAAACACTTAGAGGGTGTGTAGTGCTAATGTAAAACCATGCAATTTAAGATTGAATCATGCTAGAAAATTCAATGTAAAACCTTCAATAGATACTTGGTAACACCCTCAAGCAATATACATCAAATTCTGTATCAAATCTTACAGTAGATCTTAAATCCATAGCTCAAAATTTGGACAAATAGTCACAATTTCATGAAGCTTTAACATAGTGTGTAGTGATTTTCATAATAATAAGAACCATGAGTAAATCATCTTTAAAAAATCACGCAGTTTTCAGTAAAAGGAAGCTTGGGTATCATAGATGAAAGGAACCCATGAAAGAAACTCACATAACTTAGCCTTTGGAGAATCCTTGAAGAAGATTGGAGATAGATACTTGAAGCTTGGTTGAATTCCTTAAGATACAGAGAGGGTTTTGGTACTTGAATCTTGAGAGAAATATAAGCCTAAGTGTTTGAGTGAGTATTTGGGAATGTTTAGAATGATATGTGGGTGAAAAATGGCTAAATATAAGTATTTTCACGTGTGGTAAGGCTTAGACCCAAGACTTAAAAATCTTGGACTGAACTAAAAAAAATGACCAAAATAAGGCAATGGCGCGTCACATGGAGGATGCACCTGAACACCGTTTTGGGCTCACTTTGAAACTTTGAATTTTGCTATGGTTGCTCTAAAATCGTGGTTAGACCCTTTTCCCTCTAAATTTGACTCCCTGAATAAGAATATGAAGTCAAATTTCGATATCACGTACAGATTTTTAGATATATGGAAATTACGATTCTAGGCACTTTCGAGGCACATTTTCGGGCACTTTTTAGAGTCGTTTCAATATCTTCCCCTTGAGAACATTCATCCCTGAATTTCAAAGAGACTTACATATAAAGAGCAATCATGAAGAAATCGGCCCCAATAAGAATGCAACAACACACTTAAAACACCATTTTCAAAATCTCAACATAAGTGAAAATCACCATGAACCCTTTCAATACAAATATGAATGCATGCAAATGACTTAGGGGTTGAAACATAAGACTTGGAATCATAAGAGGACTTAATGGTTATCATAAGATTGAATAGAATGAAAAGAGGTATGAATATTGCTCCACTATGCCCACTTCGCCTCCCCGAGAAATACTATCGACTTGACGATTCTCCCAATGGGCTTTGAAGAAAACTACACCCTCATAAATCAACCTTTTCTCATATCCACCCAACTTCTCCAGCAGACCTCCTCATAAGTCAACTCATCCTCCACAACATCCATAACCTCAAGAGTCCTATAACACTTGAATCACCAGTACACCTCCTCAATCATAGAACCATGAAGAATTGGACGAACTATATCCTTATCCAAAGGCAATTCCCATTATTATGCAACCTTAGTAACCTTCCTCAACACCCTATGAAGTCTCACAAACCATATATCTAATTCCCTCTTTACCGGGGCCAACCACACCTTTCATGAGTGAAACCTTCAATTAACCCCAATCACCAACTTTGAGTTCAAGCTCTCTTCTCCTCACTTCGACATAAGTCTTTTGACGACTTTGGACTTTCTCCAACCTTTTTCTAATCAAACTTACCTTCTCCATAGCATCATAACCAGATCCGGACCCAACAAATCCATCTTTCCCACTTCAAACCACCCAATCAGTGATCTACAATGCCTACTATAGAGAGCCTTAAAAAGGGACCATGCAAATGCTAGAATGATAGCTATTGTCATAGACAAACTCAATGAATGGAAGATGATCATCCCAACTATGCATGAACTCCAAAATACAAACCCTAAGCATATCCTCAAGTAATCTCACCAACTCATGAATGAAAAATTTAGCATACTCGTAGTCACCATAAGTAGTCTTAACCGGTAGAAAGTGAGCCAAATTCGTCATCCTATCAACTACACCCCAAATTGAATCAAAACCTTTTCTAATCTTGGGTAATCCAACTACAAAATCCATGTTAATCTCCTTTTACTTCCAAGTAGGAATTTCTATGTCTTGAGTTAGCCCACCCGACCTTTGATGTTTGGCTTTAACTTGTTGACAACTATGACAATCAGAAACAAATTTGGCAATGTCATTCTTCATGCCTACCTATAAATACACATCTCTCAACCTCTATACACTTGATAGAACTGGGATGAATAGAATCAGAAGAATTATGGGCTTTATCAAGGATCTTTTCCACCAAGCCATCAATACAAGTTACACACAACCTACCTTGGTACCTAAGGGCGCCATCTTCCCCTTGGGAGAAAACCTCCATCTTGCCCTCTTTCACCAAAGCTTTATATTCTAACAAGGAGGGATCAAGATCTTGCTTTGCTCTTACCTCATCAACCAATGAAGATTTAGAACCATCAACAACAATAAAACCACCATCAACATGTGCTAGGCTAACTATAGACACCCTACTCAAGCATCCGCCACAACATTAGCCTTACCGGGACGATAATGCACACTCACATCACAATCCTTAAGAAGTTCTAACTACCTCCTTTGTCTCAAGCTAAGATCCTTTTGGGTGAATATAAATTGGAGACTCTAGTGAACGGTAACCACATCAACATGCATCCCATACAACCAATGACATCAAATTTCAAAGCAAAAGCCTCGACGACCAACCTAAGAGTCATAAATACGATGATCCTTCTCATGCATGTCAAGTTATCTAAAAGCACAGACTTCCACCTAACCATCTTGCATCAACAAACAACCCAAACCAATCCGAATGACATCACAATACACAACAAACCCTTCCACTCAATTTGGTGAGGACAAGAAAGGAGCAGAGAGAATTTATCCTTCCTTTGGGTCAACTTAGTCACGGAAGAAGCAATAGTAGATAACCCATTCGTAAACCTTCAGTGGTAACCCGATAAGCCCAAGAAGCTCCTAAATCTGACAGAATTAATGGTCTAGGTCGGTTCCTAATCACACATATCTCCTTAAGATCAACCTTAATGCCATCCTCCGATGCCACATGACCTAGGGAAGTAACCTCCTTAACTACATTTCATACTACTCATACTTATCATACAACTCCTCTTACCCCATGATTTGAAACACTACCCCTTAATGGCTCACAAGCTCTAAATAAATCCATACTTCATCACTAGAAACCACTACAAACATAACAAGGTAGGTACTAATGACCCTATTCATGAAATCCATAAACATAGACGGTGCGTAAGCCAACCAAACAACTCATATAATCAAAAGGCTCACTTCTAATCTGAATATACACTTAGAGATATCACCTATCGTCATCGTCACTTGGGAACAGAACCCGAACCAAAGATCAAGCTTAGAAGTAGTTTCTTGCTTCCCTTTCCTTCTTCCTTCTCCAGCTCCAATAAAGTCTAGGTGAAGTTTTTTCGAAGATTTATTCTCCAAAAAATATTGGAATATATATGTAATAAGGTACAATATTAGATTGTGACTATTCTGATTAGTTCATACTTATATTGTAACACCCTAAAATTTTTTAACTAAGATTGCCCTATCCTTCATGTGTGAATAAGATTTTACTGAATGATTCTTAATGAACATAGGTTTTAAAGTCAATCTTTAGTGTAGAAATAGATTTGTAGATGAGTTAAGGTACAAGACCCCTCTTGTGTAAAGTTAAGTTAAAACCTTATATACCGATTGAGTTTGATATAAGTTTTATAAAATCAAGGTGATCTAGTGACTCCTAATTATATCTAATATGTATTAGATGTGGTTTAGGGTTATAAGGGCTTTTTTACATCAAGTCAAGACTAAAAAATTTCTATCAACTAAGTTTTCATATAAGTTCATAGAAGAGTTAATTTTAAACGACCATAACTCCTAGAATATATGGAGTTAGGTGTCCCACGACCTATTAAATTAAAGGTATCTAAATTCTCTTTCGAATTCCACCATGATTGCCTCAAATTTGAAAAGTTATGACCATTTTAGTGAAATCCTATCGAGCAGAGTTTTTCGGGTTACGATCAACGAACCTTGACTTATGGGTACTAGATAGGTTGATAACCCATAACTCCCATCTTATGAAAAGGTACTCCAAGTAAGTCTTTGAGCCCCAATTCCTACAGACCTAACTACGGACGTAGTTGCTTCTACGATTCATAGTTTTGACCTATAAAATAAGGTATAGGACCCCAAAAATTTTCCATGTTCCTACAAATTGGCTTTTATGGCCCGTAGAATTTTCTATGGGCCATAGATGACCTCATAACTTTCTCAAGAATAAATTTTAAGGTTTTCACGAAATCTTTGATCTACCAGCCATAGACTGACCTAAAATTGGTAGGTGGGGTTTCGTAGGTCAGTCCGCTAATTTTAATGAGGGGTAAGATTTTCCTTTTCCATTATTTTTAATTGAATTCTACAAATTTTTTGTCATGCCCCGGGAGGGTACCCTAGGCATAACTGACACTCAGAGACTATTGTTAGCCCCCAAGCGAACCACGTAGTCTCATTGCATTCGTTCAATCAATTCATTAGCGAAAGATAACAAGAAAATAACTAACTATTAGTGGACTATAAACTATCAACTCTGTCTATCATAAAGAATACGAGCAAAAGGAACAATCTCAGTATAAAGAAGGAAAAGGGGGAAAAGGAACCCCAAACATCAACCGTCATACATCTATGTATATGAATCCTGTATAACTACTGTCTAAGAAGGTACCATGATAGGCCCTGGCTATCACAATCAAAGAAAAATGAAAGCAAGTAAAGATGTCCTCCTAAAGGCACGGGAGGACTCACCAAACCTGGATCAAGGAGCTCTGAAACTTAATAATGCGCCTGCTGAAGTCTTCTGTCTATAGAATGTACATCATAAAATGATGCAGCGCCAAAGGGGCTTTAGTACGTGGAATGTACTGTATGTAAAACGGGCGAAAGTAAACAATATGGGCTATACAATAATAAATGACATCAGCTCATCAATCACTCAAGCTCACTCAGAGTAAGGAACTAGACTCTATCAAATCAACATCCATCAAGACATCACACTATCACATCAACCTCAGAGTACTATTAACATGAAATCTATCTGGGAGTTTTTATAACTGACAACCATCACCTATGAGCCGACAATGATACAACAAAAAGATGTCATTGCCACATCTGTCCAGTACCTTACCGGGTAAAGGACGAGTCAATCGGGGATCCTAAAAGAAGTCTATAAGGTCATCTTCGGGACAAAGGAAACATCCACTTTCATGGTCCAATTCTCTCCTACACTGGCCATGTAGTTAATGAGTGCAAGTGGGACTCACTCTTACCCTTTACGGTGCTAATACTCCTCCTATGATTTAACTTGCTCATAAAACTATCAATCCATCAAGAACATCCATAACCTAGCCTCTACGGGCAGGAACACCCACCTCACCTCATCATCTATCGACTCAAAGAGTAGTATTATTCTTTCAAAGCTAATTTCAAGCTCAATTAGACCCCAAGGACACTAATTCCATCAACTTCATCCATCAACCTACTCATCTCAAGACTCAGACCACAACAATCAATACATTCAGACAATTAAGGCGCTAGATATTACCCATAAGTTCATTATTAAAATCTTTGATAGGGAATTCATGTAGGGTAAATACGTAATCACACAATAATACATATAAACAATTAATTCAAAGTATGATGTTCGTCAATTTAAGATAATATATAGAAATTAAAGATAAATTTCAAAAAAATCCTCAAGAATTGCAACCCAAGACCAATCAACAATCAATTGTCAACTTACTACATTCATTGGGGCATATGGGAGAATAATACCATGTTTTCGGTAGCCTTTACATACCTGGGATAAAGATTGTGCGAATCTTCAAGGAAATCCTGAACTTGAACCTTGAAACCCTCAAGTTATCTCTTCTTTTCCCCTCAGAATCTATGCTTGGACTTAGAAAAATGTGGGTTCTTAAAGCCCTTTCATATGAATTTAGGCTTAAAAATATGTTTTAGGGTATTAAAATAGGTAAGGAATACCCAAAATACCCTTCCCAAAATTAAAAGAAAAATTTATCTCCAAAATTACACTGGTTCACGATGCAGACCCATCGTGCACGAGGTGGTCGGAACTCCTTAAGGACTATGACATGAGTATACAATATCACCTCGGCAAGGGATGTTCATCGTTTGGCTTGCTTGGGTGTTAGGTTAGCGGACTCTCATGATGGTGGTATTCATGTTTAGAATGGGGCAGAATCTTCTGTGATTGTTGATATTAAGGCTAAGCAAGACCTAGATCCGTCATTGGTTGAGTTAAAGAAATTGGTTACTGAAAAAGAGATAGAAGTTTTTCTCCCAAGGGGAAGATGGTGATCATGATCAGTTATATGTTCCAGATGTAGATGATCTTATGAGGGTGATCATGAGTGAAGCCCATAACTCTTATTATTTTATTCATCAGGATCTACTAAGATGTATTAGCATTTGAGGGAAGTGTATTGGCGGTATGGTATGATGAAGGATATACCTATGTTTGTATCTGAATGCCCTAATTGTCAATAAGTGAAGGTAGACCACCAACAGACCGGTGGCTTGACCTAAGATATTGAAATTCCTACTTGGAAGTGGGAAGATATGAACATGAATTTTGTGGTGGGTTTACCTCGGACCCGAAGGCAATTTGACTCAATTTGGGTTATTGTTGATCGGATGATTAAGTCAGCTCATTTTCTACCGGTCAAGACTAATACCTTTACTGAAGATTATTCAAGGTTATACATCCAAGTGTTGGTGAGGTTGCATGGTGTGCCTAGGTTTATCATATCGGATCTTGGCACCCAATTTATTTCTCATTTTTGGAGGTCATTTCAAAGAGGACTAGGTAATAAGGTGAAGTTGAGTACCGCTTTTCATCCTCAAACGGAAGGACAAGCTGAGAGGACAATTCAAACCTTAGAGGACATGATGAGGGCTTGTGTGTTGGAGTTCAAAGGTAATTGGGATAATCATCTTCGACTTTTTGAGTTTGGTTATAAAAATAGTTTTCATGCTAGCATTGGTATGGCATCGATTGAGGGTTTGTATGGTAGGAGATATAGATCTCTAGTGGGGTGGTTTGAGTTAGGAGAGATGGCTTTGATTGGCTCGAATTTGGTGTTGGAGGCTATGGAGAAGGTGAAGTTGATCACGAAGATGTTTAAGATGGCCCAAAGTCGCCAAAAGTCTTATTCGAATGTTAGGAAGAGGGATCTTAAGTTTCCTGTTGGTGATTGGGTGCATCTGAAAAATCTCACGCATGAACGGTGTGATGCATTTTGTAAGAAGGACAAGATAAGTCCTTGGTATGTAGGTCCTTATGAGACTGTTGAGCGAATTGGGAATGTGGCTTATAGGTTGGATTTGACTCCGAATTTAATTCTATTCACCTGGTCTTTCATGTGTCTATGTTGAGGAAGTTAGTTAGTGATCCTAGTACTATTGTGCCTTTGGAAGGTGTTGAGGTTGAGGAGAACTTACCTTATGAGGAAGTTCCAGTTGAGATTTTAGATAGGCAAGTGAAGCAGCTTCGTAACAAGGATGTGGCTTAAGTTAAGGTACTTTGGAGAAATCAACATGTGGAGAGTACTACATGGGAGGTGGAGTTGGACATGACGAAATGATATCCCCATCTTTTCCAATCTACTCAAGCCTAAGGGATTAGGTTCTTTCTTTTCCCAAGTGGTCCTTGATGTGCTGTCAAAATATAGCACTTTTGATGCTTAAAACTTCAAATTTTGCGTGTTGTCAATGTGATGTTAGTAGCTTTTATGTATTTTTGTGTTTGATTTGCAGAATTTCAGGGTTGACATTGATTTTTGGAAGAATATACAAAAGTTGTTGATTTTGAGGATGTTCGAGACCCTTTACTGGCCATAAAGCATTCTACGGGCCATGAAATAGGTTGCATGTACAATTCCAGTGAGGCGCAAATTCTCTGAAGTTTGTTCTATGAACATGCAGATGGGTCCTGAACTATTTTACGGGTCGTAGATCAAGTCTCGTTCACTGAGGATGAGAGAATGAGGAATTTTTGAAGTTTCATCAGATGAAACCCCTTACAAGCCATAGAACACTTATGGGCCATAGAGAGTTGTCGTAGAACACAAGTCCAGTTTTGCAGCAACAAAGTACGAAAGCCCTATTATGGGCCGTGGAACATTAAACAACTCATAAAGCATCTTGTGAGGCTTGCCAACCCAGTTATCCTATTTTGTTTAGGATATGTATTTTAAACATTATAAATAGGTTTTTAAGTTATTTTTCTTAGAGAGTTCAAAGTGTTAACAGAAAAATAGTGAGATAGAGTAGAGAAAACATTGGAATGTTTTGAGAAGCACTTGTACACTTTGATTTGATCTTCCAATAACAATCTTGTGATTCTCATTGAAGCTTGGATTTACTTGTGCTTGCTTCAATTGTGTAAGTACTCTATTATGTTAGTCAAATTCATAAGTTTTGCATCTATACAAATCATAAGTAGCTAAATCCACAACTAGGGTTGTAGGAACCATGAAGAACTAACAAGGTAAAATTGGATAATTCATAATTCTTGAAAAGTTTGCATGCATGTATTAATTAACTCTCGTCATTTTTCATGTTTTCTAATGGTGGCCAACATTAGAACCCACCTAGTATTACTGACTGGACGAAGGTAGTAATGGATAGGAAAATAGATTAATTAACAAGATTTGATTGATGTGTTCTCGTCTAATCAACCGAAATAGGCCAAGGGGAGGTTGTACTGGGAGGATAGGTAAGGGTTAGTAATGTCACACTGTAGAGATAGACCAAGTCACGTAGTCAAATTTGCCTCTCACCTGGGCCAAAGAGTTTGATGAACTTAACTTATCATCCTACATGCTACACACTAGAAAAGAATTAGGTTATTAGGTGATACTAAGTTAGTGAATCATGGGGAACACAATACCCTAGTTTCTCTCCGTATTGGTTTAAACACTTATATTAGTTAGGATTACTTTTTACTTGTTATTATCAAACCCCCCTCCCTTTGGGGAAGTAAGTTGGTTAATCACTCAAATTGCATAAATTACATTCTTCTAAGTTTACAGTATTCCCTTGGGTTTGACCCTAACCTTGTTCAGGTTCTATTTCTTGACAATGACCGCTTTATCCTTAAAATAGACGTGTAACTTGGGCTACATCAAAATTTTGGCGCTATTGCTGGGAAGTATAGCTAGGCTTGTTTAATTCAAGTGATTTAGGTATTCATCCTTATTTCCCTCATTTTACGTTTTTGATGTTTTTGTTTCTTTTCAGGGTGTAGGTGTAGTGTATTCCCAACAAGCGAAGTCGAGGCAGACCCTTGACTCCGTTTGACCTAGAGCTCTAGAGAACATTTTGAAAAATGGCCTAAGACAATACCAAAAATGTGACAAATATGGCTCTGAACAGGAATGAGTATGGGAATGCTGACAATGGGAACCCACCTCCTCTTGAGCATATTGCTCCACAACCATAGGATTTCAATGCTAAAGCTTATCAATGGAATTAATATAGGCCGAATCCTATGGCTATGGAGGTGACTAGAGCTATTGTGTTGCCACCACTATTGACATACACAAAGTTTATGGTTTTGAGTAGGTCGCTTTAGATGATGTAGAACCATGGGTTGTTTGTGGGCCTACCATCGGAGGATCGTCATAGCTATCAACATAATGTTGCATTCATCTACAAGAGTGTAATGGGAACAAAAGATCTATCTATGGATTTTGTGGGAGTTCGTGTCTTTCCATTATCTCTTACAAGCAATGTAGAACTATGGCTATCTGATTTCCCGCAAAATTTGATCACCAGTTGGGCTGAATTGCAGAAGGCCTTTTTGGAGAGGTACTTTCCGAGATCAAAGAAGCTCAAGTTGAAAGATCAGATCAATAACTTTGAGCAACTTTCAATACTACGTGGGAGCAATTTACTAAGTGCTTGAGGAGTGTCCCGGAGAATAAAATTGTCGATGATGTCTTGGTGGAGGAGATCTTCTACCGTACCCTTGATGAAAATAGTCAAGCTTGTGTTGATACAATTATGGGGCATGTTCTTAGATCAGCCATTTGCAAAGATTGCTGAAAAGATGGAGAGAGTGGTCAAGACCAATCGTGCATGGGGGCAAAGTGACAGAGCATCTACCAAAAGTTCGTATATTGTCAGTATTGGTTCAGATCAAGCTAAGATAAATAAAGAGATTATGCAAATGTTTGTCCGAATCTGTATAGGTATGGAGGTGATGATGAAGTAGAATTAGGAATGAGTCAATGCAGTTGCTCATCAGCCTCCGTGCGTACCCTTGTATGATGATCCCCACTATAAGGAGGACATTTTTTTATTGCTGATCAGATGGGGGGGGTTTCTAGACCAATGCCCAATTGTCCTATCAGGACTATTGGTGCCAAGGTCAAGGAAACCAAAGTCAGAATTTCAATCGAGATGGAGCTATGAGAGACAACTACGGAGGATACTATGACTAGAATCGGGGCTAAGAAAGAGAAGTAGATTAGGGTCATAGAGATAGTTATAGAAATGGTCCTTAAGTGCCACCACATAACTGTGACATAGGTGCGAGTAGCTAAAGAGTTGAAGAGATGTTTGATTGTTTCTTGAAAAAAGCTGAGACATAGGATGAGACTCTAAGGGGGATTAAATATGATATTCTAGTATAATTCAGAAAACCAAGTCTCATTCTATTTCTATCAAACAACTTGAGCAACAGTTCGGTCAAGTGTCGACTCAACTTAATCAGCGTCAGAGGGGTACACTCCCTAGCAACATAGTTCAGAATCCTAAGAATGAAGGGCAGTGCATAATGGTTACTACTCATGGTGGCAAGAGCACCATTGATCCTCCTATGTTAGTTGATGAGGATGATGTTCGAGAGGAGAGAGTTGTGGTCAAAGATGAAGATATCGGAGATGATCGAGGCAAGGATGGGGTGAGTGAAGCTTTTGATGCTCCAAGAAGTTGAAGACCATTCCTAGGCCTCCTCCTTCCTTCCCTCAAAGAATTAAAAAGAGGGAAGATGAAGGCAAGTTCAAGCACTTTCTTTCCATGCTGAAATAACTCTCCATCAATATCCCTCTCATTGAGGCATTAGAGAAGATATTAGGGTATGCAAAGTACATGAAGGACTTGGTTACAAAGAAGCGTGCTGTGAGTCAGGAGCTCTCCCAAGAGCTTCAATATTGCAGTGAAATTACTACGAGGTCCTTGGTCTGAAAGTGAGAAGATCTCATCTAGGTATTAGCATTGATCTGATTCCCCTTACGGCCTTCAAGAAGTTAGGATTGGGGGCCCCTATTCTAATGAGCATGCGGTTGTTGATGGTTGACCGCATAGTCAAAAAGCCTCTGGGATACTCTATGTTGTGCTTGTCAAAGTTGAAAAGTTCATATTCCCCGTAGACTTTGTGATCCTAGAATACGAAGTCGACTTAAGACGTTCCAATCATCTTGGGAAGACTATTCCTAGCCACTGGTCGAGCACTCGTAGATATGGAAGCCGATCAACTCAGGGTTAGATTGAATGATGAAAAAGTTGTCTTCAATTTCTGTTAGTCTATGAAGAGGCCATATGATTTGAAGAATGAGGTTTGGGCACTTGGTGAAGTCTGAGTAACTAAGTTTTCCACGTAGTGTCGTGATAATAAATCAAGCACTGCTTAGGAGGCAACCCAAGGTGGAAATCAGTGTTTAGGCGCCCAGGTATGTTCTTTTAACCCCAATAATTTATTTTGATTTTATTATGTGCATCAAGGACAATGCACCTCTTTTTCGATTGGGTGTGGGTAGTTATGGGCCTTAGTGAAGTCTGAGAAGCTTGGATCCATAACTACCCCAATTATTGAATCTTAGGGGTTTTCTTGCCTGTGTTCTTTTATCCTATGGATATTTATTTTCTATTATATTGACATGTTTAGGATGTTTAGGTAGTATTTGTAGCATATAGTACTGATATCTATAGCATATGCATGTTTTTGTGTTTTTTATGACAAATGATACCCACCAATTTTTGATTAATTAGTCTAAATAGCAACCATGCATGTTTAAGTGTGTTGACAGAGCTTGTTCTGATTAGTGAGGATAAATTTAGATAAAAAACATGATCTGAGAGTCTTTTGTTGATAATGTAATCAATACCAAGTGAGTGTGAGCTTAATGTGCTAAATTTATGTGTTGTGTGTTAATTCAGAACTTGCCTTGTTACTTTAAGTTAGACTGTAGATTAATTGGATTAGGAAAGGATCTTAGGCCATTTTTAACCAACCAAATTTGTCGAATATCCCTTGATCCTAATGTTTGAGCCTGACATATACCTATTCTTTGTAAACAACCTAATTAACCTTACCCTATTAGTTGTAAAAATCTGAAATTTACCCTGGTCCTTCCTTGAACATTGTGCACCTTGATTGAGGCAAAAATCCTAAGTTGAGGATAGCTATCAAAAGTGTCCCTAGTTCAGAGGAATGATAATGTACACCTCAACTCAGGCCAAAAGCCTAAGTTGAGGATAGCTGGTGTAAGGGTGAAACATGAAATGAGGGAGAAGGTTAGTGATATAGGGAAAGGGAGAAAAATTATGTACTAGGTGCAAGAAAAATAAGTGATGACTTAATTATAAGTTAAAAAGAAAAAACTAATGTAAAAGCAAGGCAAAAAGCTGAAAAATAAAAAGAGAACACCCAGAAAAGCTTAAAATAGGAGAAAAGGGAGAATGAAGTGAAACGTAATAGTGTTGGTAGCGCAACAGTGTAGGAAAATGCAGCGTCAAGGATGGCCTTTACTCACTATGTTCCAAAAAAATCACAACAAAGCCCCCTGAGCCTACGTTACAAGCCTATAAAGTGCTAAAGTGATC
This sequence comes from Solanum clarkiae, assembly GCA_011800125.2. NCBI lineage: Eukaryota > Viridiplantae > Streptophyta > Magnoliopsida > Solanales > Solanaceae > Solanum > Solanum clarkiae. The sequence goes on from JAABOM020060183.1 coordinate 30,980, forward strand.
CTAATACAAGTAGCGAAAGGTCTTAGTCATGAGTATAAAGGCAAGCCTATGATATTGGGCATGGTACATGAATATCTTTTGTGAGGGTGAGTGATTTTGCATAGTCCCACTATTATACATGAAAGCATCATTAAGAGTGAGAAATGAGACTTCTTTCTTTAAGGGCACTTACATTGCATTGTTAGCATTAGACTTATTCAGTAATTATCACTTGTTAATAGTACCTCACTTGTCATAGTTGTATCATCGCATGCATTTATCTATATTGGTTTGCTAGATAGCTATCTGATTTTGTTTTAAAAAAGTGATGTAGGTATGTGTGCTTAAGTTTGATGTGATGTATGCCATTAGGTTGAGGTCTGTGTATTATTATGTTGCTTACACAGATTGAGTCTGTCGCTTGAGGACAAGCAATAACTTTAAGTTAAGGGAGTTGATGTGCTATCAAAATACAATACTCTTAATGCTTGAAACATGGAATTTTATGTTTTCTCAATGCGATGTTAGTGAGTTTTATGTGTTTTGTGTTTGATCTGCAGGATTTTAGGGTTGACATTGATTTTGGGAAGAATATGCAAAAGTTACTGATTTTGAAAATGTACGAAACACTTTACGAGCCATAGAGCATTCTAGGGCCGTGAAGTAGGTTTCGTGTACAATTCTAGTGAGAGACTAATTTCTGAAGTTTGTTCTATGAATATGCAGACGGGTCGTGAACTATTTTATTAATCATAGATCAAGTCTCATGCCTTGAGAATCAGAGAAGGAGGACTTTCTGAAGTTTCATCAGACGCAACCTCATACAAGCTATAGAACACTTTATGGGCCGTAGACGGGTATCGTAGAACACTAGTCCAGTTTTGCAGCAACAAAGTATGAAACCTCGACTACAGGACATGGAACACTATATGGCTCATAAAGAATCTCGTGAGACGTGCTAACCCAGTTATCCTATTTTGTTTAGGACATGTATTTTAAACATTATAAATATGTTTTTATATTATTTTTCTTACAGAGATCGAAGAGTTGATAGAAAAATAGTGAGATAGAGTAAAGAAAACATTGGAGTGTTTTGAGAAACATTTGTAAACTTTGATTTGATCTTCTAATTACAATTTTGTGATTCTCATTGAAGATTGGATTTACATTTGCTTACTTCAATTGTGTGAGTGCTCTATTATATTATTCAAATTCATAAGTCTTGCATCTACACAAATCATTAGTAGCTAAATGGTGGAACAATGAAGAACTAGCAAAGTAAAACTGGATAGTTCATAATTCTTGAAAAATGTTATGCATATATTAATTAACTCTATTTGTTCTGCATGGTTTCTAATGGTAGCCAATATTAGAACTCGTCTAGTGTTACTGACTATACCAAGGTAGTAATAATTAGGAAAAAAGATTAATTAATATGATTCGATTTATGTGTTCTCATCTAATTAATCGAACTGGGCCTAGGGGATATTGTACTGGGACAATAGGTAGGGGTTAGTGATGTCAGATTGCGGAGATGGACCAAGTGATATAGTGAAATTCGCCTCTTGCCTAGGCCAAAGGGTTTGGTGAATTTAACTGTCCTGCATGCTACACACTAGAAAAGAATTACGTTATCCGATGATACTAAGTTAGAGAATCATGGGGAATACAATACCCTAGTTTTTCTCCATATTGGTTTAAAAACTTGTGTTAGTTAGGATTACTTTTTACTTGTTATTATCAAACCCCTCCCCCTTCGGGGAGATAAGTTGGTTAATCACTCAAATTGCATCAATTGAATTCTTCTAAGTCTACAAGTTTTCTTTCTAGGATATAAATCAACTATCTCCCATGTCTCATTCTTCTCAAGTGCACTCATCTCCTCCATCATCGCCCTCTTCCAGTGAGGGGCACAGTATTCCCTTGGGTTCAACCCTAACCTTAGTTAGGTTCTATTTCTTGACAATGACTGCTTTATCCTAAAAAAGGAGGTGTAACTTGGCCGACATCAATCCTAATCATTTCACTCTTGAGTTTCATGGAATGACATGCATACATGTGAACAAAAATAGTTCTTTAAATATTTTGAATGATTTGGATACGTTTTAATATGAGTTTTAAGGACTTTATGATTTTCAAGTGGTGAAATATGCATTGTATCTTATTGTTTGATGTTTCATATTCGAATTCAAGACTTTCAAGCCTCGTTCTAGCATATTCTAGGTCGAATGTTCCCAAGGGGGAGATGATGTGAGGACCTGAACATTGTACAACCTTAATGGATCTTGGAAATTTTGGTTCTAGAAAGTTTTGGACCAAGGTGACAGTCTATAGTAGCCTACATGTTATGTGTGAGGCTATACGCACCGTGTGGAGCCTTCTTGGAGTGGCCCTTGGCCTTGTGTGAGGTCTGAGGGCCTTAATGTGGCGTTTGAGACCAAGCCATACCATGTTTGGACCCTACACGGACAGTGTGAAGCCATATGGATCGTGTGGAGAATCGTATGGTAGCATTGGGCTTGAGACTCCACAGTTTTGAGCCTAAGTGAAGTGGGATGGCCAAGTATACAGTTTGTATGTGGTGTACGACCTGTATGCCCTTCCGTATGGGTTTTGGAGTGAAATAGTAAGTATTGGATCACCATCTCAGAACTTTGTCGTGGAGGAATTTTTTCTATCTGAGTGGGACAGAGGAGGCACATGGACCATGTGGCTTGGTACGGTCTATACCACCCTTCATGTGGGTGCCTACATTGAATTTCTTCTAAGTATGAGATTACCGTTTCAGACCTTCATGAAGTGAAAATTTTCTAAGTGTCAGATTATGGACTATGTATATTGTCCGTATGACCTATCGTGGACTGTATGGGTCCTCCCTAAGATGCAACTGCAACTTCTCAACTTATTTCATTAATGGCATTTTCATAATTATGGTTTATTCTAAGGATCTTTTGTGACTTTTTATGCTACCTTAAGGCTTTCAAATGACCTACACTATATTCCTCTCATTCAAATTCATTCCTCACACTTAAAATTCTCTCAAGTCACTCTTAAGAACTCTCTCAAAGGACTCTTGTGAATCCAAGCTTGGGAATCAAGGAAGGACTCATTCTTCTTCAAATTTCTTCTTGAATCTTCTTCATTAACTAAGGTATGTGGGATTGGTTCTTGGTCCCTTTCAACCAAGAAGACCCAAACTCTTTTCAATTGATTTTCATGAAAATTTTCTTACTTTAAATATGGGTTTTGAAAATTATGACTTAATAAATTCAATTGAAGTATGAGCTATGCTTTGTTGTTGATTTTAAGTTGATTTAAGCTCTAACATGTTGATTTACATGATTATTATGAATATTTGAATATGCATTGTCCCTTTAAAGCTTGATCTCAGCATGGGTAATCAATATTATGATTTGAATAAGGATTTTACTTATGTCTTTACTTGAATTTCATATTATATTTTTGATTTTAGATTGAATCTATATTATCCATTGCTATTCACATATCATTCATAGTATATGCATTCATGAGCATTAGATTTTGGTGAAAATGAAATACTAGGTTAAGCTCACATATGTTTTGAAAATGAATTGGTGGGTTAAGCTCACTCATATGGCTATGACAAGAATGTGATCACATAAATGTCTATGATATTGCTCTTTGAGCATTTTGGGTGCTCCCACCATTACGTATATGTGAATGAGCTATTCCTATGTATGAGAAGTATGATATCAAATGTGATTTGACATTTGAGCCCAAATATGAATTATATGAATGATTATTGGCTTTTAAGCCCAAGTATGCTTTGAAATAATTTGAAATGACTTGCATCTCTTTTGAAAGAATGTATATATATACATACTCTTGTGGGATGATGAACTAATACTGACGGATTAGGGGTGTCAGAGCTATCCCCAAGGGTCGTATCCCTTTCCTTTAACTATCTGCCAGTATAGGTATATGTATATGGTAATCCTCACCGAAATGGGAGTCTCGTAAGGAAGGTCACTTTTCCGAAATGGGAGGCCTGTAAGGAGACGTGTGTTTTAGCTTTGACAAGTAGACCACCTCTTTTTTGGTGTGGGGATAACATTGGAATTTCATGTAATAGCTCGCTTGGTCTTATATGTCGGTTGACGTCTCATCCCCACTTTATATGAGTAGTATTGCATTTCATGTATCATTGTTTCATGGCATATTGTACATTACATCTCTTCTTATATACCTCTTTCTGTATTATGCGCCATGTCTTGTTATATACCTCTTTCTGTATTATGTGCCCTTGTCATCTAACATTGAATGCAGGTTTGACAAATCATATGCATTGCATGCCCGCATACTTAGTACATTCAAACGTACTAATGCATACTTTTGCTTATGTGATCTATGTAACAACCCATCTTGAGATGACAAGTCCCACATCAGCAAAACACAGAGAGATGTTGGGTATATAAGTAAAGGATTGGTCTGTATAATGTGAGATGCCTTTTTGGTTGAGTCTAAAGGGACAAATCTGTGATGGGCTTGGCCCAAGAGCAGAAAATACTTCACATTGTTGATTTTGGTCATTACAAGTGGTATCAGAGCCACTCTTGTATCAGCCTTGTTGATTATGCTCAGTGCTGAGTCTAGGAAAATTCCATGTGTGGTGGGGAAAACCTCAACAAGGATGTTGAGTCTATCGAGGGGGTGTATGTAACAACCCAGTTGAGATAAGAAGTCCCACATCGGCAAAACACAAGAGAGATGTTGGTATATAAATAAAAGACTGGTCTATATACTGTAAGGAGTCTTCTGGGGTGAGCCCAAAGGGACAAACTCGTGATGGGTTTGCCCCAAGAGTGGAAAATACTTCACAGTGTTGGGCCAGGTCATTACAATCTAAATGTAGGGACCGAGGACTACCTTCATCCACTGTACGATGGTTAGCTTGGATCTTGAGATTTGCTTGTTGTAGTGAGTCCTACCTATGGTGATTTTGTTTATGTTATTTACATAGAGGGTGAACCCGGAACATGTCTTGACCCCCCTCCTATTTTATGAGTAGAGGCATTATTGGACATCTGGTAGACTCTTTTACGTTTATATGCTAAGTGTTGTATTTGCAGATTATGCTTATGGATATGACTATTATTGGATATCGTTATATGCATTGACGATGAGTATTATGATATGTTGTGAAAGATCCTAAGTCCGGATTGCCCCCATAAAGTTAGTCATACTTACCCGCCCCTTAGTATTTATGTGCTACGTATTATGTGAATCCATATTAATCCCTTTTCCTATGACATCCCCATAGCGTGAGTCCCACTTTCCCATCCCTTCGACCTATGTTTTTAATATTCGTGTAAGCTTCCAAATCGATGATGTGAATATGGATACTTTAAGGCTTATTTTGGACTCTCGGGTTCCCATTCGCTATGTCACTCCTAGAAAATAGGTCTGGGTCGTGACAGACGCCCTTTCTACATTTGGCCACTATTATTCCTTCAGTATCACTGACGGATATAATTATTATGATAAGAGTAGGTGCTGGCTCAAGCAATGCGTACTTGTTTCCTGAGACCCCATAGGACTCTTGGCCGATGAGATACTAAATTAGATTGATGGCGCCATGGGTCCTACCTCACTAGCTAGGATAGAGGGTAGGTCGTATGATACTTGGTTATGTATGGTGGAGAGGTATCATGCATTGCATTCACATGCATCATCATCCCTAGTATATTAATTATTGCATGGTCCCCCCATAGTATGGAATGCCAGTCAAGATTCTATTTGTTGCTTGTACCGTCAGTGGTATGGGACGCCAGTTAGTTTTGTTTGCTTATATCTTTATCGCTTGTATTGTTTTCTTGTAGGGACTTGATAACTATGATAGGTGTAATTTTTCCTTTTGAGCTTGAGTATGTGCCCATCTAGGTTGTTTTGAACTAGTTCCTAGGTTGATGGATTAGCCTAGACTCTGTATTTTTCTTTCATTGGTATTGCCGTTGTGATTTCACGACCTATCTTTCATGCTAATACATAGTAGACCTAATTCTCCAAGGTACACCTCCTGACTTTTTTTCGTCATAATGTATACCTTAGTTACTTATTATTAGAGTTGGTATCTTATCGCTTGTTCTTTACTTGCCTTATTCTCATGATATTTATATTTGTTTTACCTACGGAGCTCAGTTGGTCTGTGCCTGCTGAGTACTCTTTGTTTGGTACTCATACTATACTTTTTTCCTTTGCAGATCGTTGTGCAAGTGCCCACTATTGATTTCTTTTCGTGCAAAGCTAGCGGATTTTATCTTACTACATTTGGACTCATCTTTATTTTGTACTTAGAGATAGTCTGTATTGATATTGTATTTGAAAAGCCTTGTACTCTTATTTATGTATTGAGAGTTCGAATACTGACTGATGTTAGGTCTTAGGGTAGGTTTATGTATGTTATTTTCTTTGATGTTTGTAGTAACCATCTTTATTGTTGCAACATTCACTTATTAGGGTTGTCCTTCATTGGGTAGCCTCTTTCCTATGGCTCCGGGCTACCAGATTGGCTTACCAATTGGTGGAGTGGGGTAGGTGACATCACGTTATGAGAAATCAGGTCGTGACAACAAATCACATGCTCTTTCATAAAATATTCTTTGCAAATTGTTTACATCTCATCAAATTCTTTCTCAAAATATTATTCTTTAGACTCAAAAGAGTACATATATATAATATTAACTCAAATCACTTCTTTCATCAATGCATAGAAAATCATCATCTTTACTCAAAACATTAGTTTAAAATAATACTTTATTTAATGGATAAAGATCATGAATCTTAACATCAAATAATGCGTGAAAAAGTCATGATCATCAACTCAACTAGGGTTTTATGGGAAAGTAATCACGAATAATAATTTCAACAATAAAATAATAATAACTTCAATGCATAATTACATAGAACTCAATTAAAGAAGAATTAACTCAATCGAAATTCAAAAAACTATGTTTTGACTCAACTCAATATCCAATTAAAAAGGAAACATAGACGTTGGATGCATGGATGAACTCACTCTAACACTATGATATCCTTACATACTTAGAATATGGGAACTTTGCTCGAAACTCAAGAATATTGATGAAATGCTTGATTTTTAATTTTTCTCTTCTCTAATTTTGCTCTCAAGAAATTTTAAGCATTAATGGGACACAAGACCTATTGGGTATTTATAAGAGACCCTAAATAATCTAAATATGTAATACCCCGTAAAATTTAAGAAATGCCCCTAAAACGTAATTGTGCACATAATGTGTCTTTCAAAGCTCCAATAGGAATTCGAGAACGGATTTGCAATCAGCGCAAAAAATCGAGTGGGAAAATGGTCTTGACCCTATTTAAGAGCAACCGGGTCGAAAAATAAATTTCGATAGGTTTGACCAAAAATAGTGAGGGTCGCAATAGGGCCGCGACGCGGACCAATCGCGGACCCACAAATATGTTTTTTCTTTAGTTTTTAACGGAGATCTAAAACTCCCGAAATACACTAGTGCGCGATGGGTCTGCATTGCAGACCAGTATAATTTTGGTGATGTATTTTTCTTTTAATTTTTAGAAGGGTATTTTGGATATTCCTAACCTATTTTAATACTCAAAAATGTATTTTTAAGCCTAAATTTGTACGATCTTCTAAGTCTAAGCGTAGATTCTGAGAGAAGAAGAAGAGATAGCTTGAGGGTTTTAAGGTTCAAGTTCAAGATTTCCTTGAAGATTCGTACAATCTCCATCTCTAGTATGTAAAGGCTACCAGAACATGAGATTGTTCTCCCATATGCCTCAATGAATGTAGTAAGTTGACAATTAATGGTTGATTGGTCTTGGGTTGCAAATCTTGAGTATTTTCTTGAGATTTATATTTAATTTCTATATATTATCTTAAATTGATGAACATCATACTTTGAATTAATTGTTTACATGTATTATTGTGTGATTATATATTTACCCTATAGGAATTCCCTGTTAAAGACTTCAAGAATGAACATAGGGGTAATGTCTAGAGCATTGATTGTTTGACTGTATTCATTATTGTGGTCTGAGTCTTGAGATGAGTAGGTTGATGGCTGAAGTTGATGGAATTAGTGTCCTTAGGGTCTAACTGAGGTTGAACTTAGCTTTGAAAGAACAATCCTACTCTTTGAGTCGATAGATGACGAGGTGAGGTGGGCGTTCCTGCCTATAGAGGCTAGGTGATGGAAATTCTTGATGGATTGATAGTTTTATGAGCAAGTCGAGTCATGGGAGGAGTATTAGCACCAAAATGGGTAAGAGTGAGTCCCACTCGCACTCATTAACTACGTGGCCAGTGTAGGAGAGAATTGGACCATGAAAGCAGATCTTTTCTTTGTCCCGCAAAGGAATTGGTAGACTTCTTTTGGAATTTCCGATAGACTCGTCCTTTACCCCGGCAAGGTACTGGACAGATGTGGCAATGAAATCCTTTTATTATATCATTACCGGCTCATAGGTGATGGTTATCAGTTATAGAAACTGCCAGATAGGTTTCATGTTGATAGTACTCCGAGGTTGATGTGATAGTATGATGTCTTAATGGATGTTGATGTGATAGAGTCCTATTCCTTACTCTGAGTTGAGGTTGAGTGATTGATGAGCTGATGTCCGTTATTATTATATAGCCAACATTTTTTACTTTAGCCTGTTTTACATATAGTACATTCCACGTACTAACGCCCCTTTGGCGTTGCATTGTTTTATGATGCAGATTCTGTAGACAAAAGACTTCAGCAGGCGAATTATTGAGGTTCAGAGCAGTTTGATCCAGATTTGTGAGTCCTCCCCTGCCTTCAGGAGGACATTTTTACTTGCTTTCATTTTTCTTTGATTGTGGTAGTCATGGCCTATCATGGTACATTCTTAGATAGTAGTTATAGAGGTTTCGTAGGCATAGACGTATGTTGGTTGATGTTTGGGGTTCTTTTTCCCCTTTTTCCTTCTTTATACTGAGATTGTTCTTTTTACTCGTATTCTTTATGATAGACAGAGTTGATAGTTTATAGCCACTGATAGTTAGTTATTTCCTTGTTATCTTCCACTAATGAATTGATTGAACGAATGCAATGAGACTAGGTGGTTTGCTTAGGGGCTAGCAATAGTTTTCGAGTGCCAGTTATGCCTAGGGTACCCTCCCGGGGCGTGACAAACTTGGTATCAGAGCATAGAGTTTAAGTGTCCTAGAGAGTCTATGAAGCCGTGTCTAGTATAGTCTTATTTATGGGTGTGTTATGCATCACACTTTATAAGCTGGAGGCTATAGGATATTAGGAAGTGTTACCCTTCTTCTATGATATAAACTTGTGCGATAGAGTTTAACTTATTGAAATCTTATTTTAACTCGTGCATTATACGGTTACATAAAATGCCGCCAAAGAGGACAGCCATTCAGAGAGATGCCTCAGCCCCAGCTTCTGAGAATACCCTACCTAAGGTCCCGGTCCAGACAGAGGTAAGGAGACGAGGACGGCCTTCTAGGACTATTGAGATCATGCCCCTGCATTGCCCCAACCAGCTCCCACTACTGAGGCAGAGTTTAGGGGATCCATCACCATGCTAACTCAGTTGGCGGTCTCCCAGGGTAATAGCCAAGGTCCTCAAGCTCCTAGTTCTAACTCACAGGATCCCTCAACTACAACCTGCCAGTGTATACGGGGTCGAAGTCGAAGAGGACCCGCAGAACTTCATTGATGAAATGTACAAGGTCTTGAAAGCGATGAATGTTGATGAGGTTGAGGGAGTGGAACATGCTTCCTAGCAACTGAAGGACTTTGCTAATGTTTGGTACAACCAATGAGAGAAAAGTAGGGGTTAGAATGTGAAGCCTGCAGCATGGGAGAAGTTTGAGACTGCCTTTCTTGACCACTTCTTTCCTCAAGAGTTGAGGGAGGCGAAGGTGGATGAGTTCATGAACCTGAAACAAGGAAGATATCAGTGAAGAAGTACAACCTTAAGCTTATTAAGCTGTCCAGGTATGATTCGGGGATGGTACAAGACATAAGGACAAGGATGAGGAAGTTTGTGTCTGGTCTGGGAAAACATATGCAAAAAGAGTGTAAGACGGCTTTGTTGATCCCCGGCATGGACATCTCCAGAATAGTGGTGTATTCCCAATAGACAGAGGAGGACAAGAAAGAGATAGAGAGGAGCAGATAATCAGAAAGGCAAAATCAGCAGGGCATGATCCTAGCCAGCAGAGGCAGAATAAGGGTGACAAGTCCTACTTTCAGAGAAGATCTTCCCATCATGCACCTTCCATAGTGAGTGCGCCCATTAAGCCAAACAGGTATGATTAGAAGTCTTAAGGTTATCAGAATTTTAGGGCCCAGGGTACACAATATCAGGCTAGTGTGACCTAAGGTGCGAGGGGAAAGCCACCTTGTGACAAGTGTGGTAAGCTTCATCTGGGTGAGTGTCATATTGGTAGAGATGTTTTCTATTCATGTGGGCAAGCTGGTCACTTCCAATTTGAGTGTCCGAAGAGGAGACAGGGTGAAGGGAGCAGCAAACCACAATCCTCCGCAGCACCCCCACTTAGCAATCAACAGAGGGCACTACTACAGGTATAGGAGGCAAGACAAATCGTCTTTATTCTATGGGTAATGGATAGGATCAGGAGGCTGAACCAAATATTGTTACGGATATGCTTCGAGTCTTTACCTTTGATTGTTATGCATTGCTTGATTCGGGTGCCACTTTGTCTTTTGTGACTCCTTATGTGGCTAGTAAGTTTGGGATTCGTCCAGGCTGTTTGCTTGAACTTTTTGCTATATCCACTCCTATTGGCGAGTCTATCTTAGCTGAGAGATTTTACAGGAATTGTGTAGTGTCCATTTATCATTGAGACACCTTAGCTGACTTGGTAGAATTGGAGATGGTTAATTTTGATATGATACTGGGCATGGATTGGCTTCATGTCTGTTATGTTTCTGTTGACTGTAGAACCTGAATTTTTAAGTTCCAATTTCCTAATAAGCCTTTTCTAAAGTGGAAAGGGAGTTCTGTTGCACCTAAGGACAAGTTTATCTCTTATCTTAGAGCTAGAAAGTTGATCTCCAAGAGTTGTATTTACCACCTCATGCGAGTTAAGTCTGAAGATGTTGAAACCTCTACTCTTGAGTCAGTCCCAATTGTGAATAAGTTTCCCGAGGTGTTTCCTGATGATCTACTTGGAGTCCCTCCCGATAGGGAGATTAACTTTGGGATTGATGTTCTTCCCGAGACCCAACATATTTCAATTCCACCTTGTAGAATGGCTCCCACAAAGTTAAAAGAGTTAAAAGAACAATTGAAAGACTTGTTAGAGAAAGGTTTAATAAGGCCTAGTGTCTCACCTTGGGGTGCTCCTGTCCTATTCGTGCTTAAGAAAGATGGGTCTCTTAGGATGTGTATAGACTATGGACAACTAAACAAGTTACCATAAAGAATAGGTATCCTCTTCCTAATATAGATGATCTCTTTGACTAACTTCAAGGTGCCACTTATTTCTCCAAGATAGACTTTAGATCGGGTTACCATCAGTTGAAGGTGAGGGAAAGTGATATTCCAAAGACAGCCTTTAGGACATGGTATGACTACTTTGAGTTCTTGATCATGTCTTTAGGATTGACAAATGCACCCGCTGCTTTCATGAATTTGATGAACATAGTATTCAGACCATATCTTGATATGTTCATGATCGTGTTTATTGATGATATTCTGATATATTCAAAGGATGAAAAGAAGCATGCTAATCACCTTAGAGTGATTTTATAAACGCTCAAAGACCATGAGTTGTATGCAAAATTCTCAAAGTATGAGTTTTGGCTCAAGTCGTGGCTTTATTAGGTCATGTTGTCTCAGGAGATGGTATTTGGATAGATACTCAGAAAATTAAAATGGTTAAGAATAGGCCTAGACCCACCTCTCCAATGGAAATAAGAAGCTTCTTGGGTTTGGCAAGATACTATCGTAGATTTGTTGAGGGCTTCTCTTCTTTGTCAGCACCATTGACTAAGCTAGCTCAGAAAAAAGCCAAATTTCAGTGGTTTGAGGAATGTGAAAAGAGTTTTCAAGAATTGAAGACTAGATTGACTACAACACCATCTTTGACTTTGCTCGATGGGACAGGAGACTTCATGATATATTGTGATGCATCCAGAGTTGGACTGGATTGTGTGTTGATGCAAAGGGGGAAGGTAATAACTTATGCTTCTAGACAACTTAAGATCTATAAGAAGAATTATCTGACTCGTGATCTCGAGTTGGTAGCGGTGATATTTGCACTCAAGATCTGGCGTCACTATTTGTATGGAGTACATGTGGACGTGTTCACTGACCACAAGAGTTTGCAACACATATTCAGTCAGAAGGAGCTCAACCTACGATAGATGAGATGGTTGGAATTGCTCAAGGATTATGATATGAGCATCCTCTACTACCCAGGTAAGGCTAATATTGTTGTTGATGCTCTTAGCAGGTTGTGTATGGGTAGTACTGCCCATATGGAGGAAGGGAGGAAAAAATTGGCTAAGAAAGTTCATAGATTGGCTCGACTGGGAGTGCAACTTGAGGAGAACAAAGAAGGCGGGGTCAATGTTCAGAATGGGTCTGCTTCGTCCTTAGTGTCAGAACTGAAGGAAAAGCAAGACCAAGATCCTGTCTTGTTCCAATTGAAGTAAGCGGTTCATAAGCAGGAGGTGATAGTTTTCTTTAAAGGAAGAGATGGGGTATTGAGATACCAGGGTAGATTGTGTGTGCCCGATGTTGATAGTGTTCGAGAAAGGATCATGGCTTCCAGATATTTCATTCATCCTGGTTCCACCAAGATGTACCACGATCCAAGAGAAGTTTATTGGTGGCATAGAATGAAGAGGTACATTGCGGAATTTGTCTCTAAGTGTCCTAATTGTCAATAGGTCAAGGTTGAACACCAGAGACCGTGTGGATTGGCCCAGAATTTTGAAATTCCAGAATGGAAGTGAGAAATGATCAACATGGATTTGCATCTACATTATTCCATTGACTTGGATCATATATATTTTTAGAGATGTAACTATTTAAATTATTTAAGAGTTTATTATCGAGAACTACATCATATTTTTTACCAATTTCTTTTTATAGATTTTTTTCTTGAATTATTATTATCATCTAATTCAATTCCATTGGTGACTTGTTCACTTGAAGAACATCCTCCCATATTTTCTTGATCCAAGATTTTCATTATTTGTTAAAAATTTTTCAAGGGCTCCTTTTTTGAGATTTATTTAATTCTTTAAGTTTTCTCTTTTTCTCTCTTTTTGTAAAACATGAATCATATTTTATAGTTGACATATTTAAATAATTCAATTGAATACATTTTAACAACTAAAATAAGAATATATGAACTAAGAATATCGACAGTAATAAATTTTAAAGAAACTCTATAAAATAAAGTTAGAATGATTATGCCTGTTTCACAAATTTGATAAGATGTATAAAAATATTGAAATAGTAGTGTTGAGTTCCTTCAAGCACTTCTTGAAATTTTGAAGAAATACCAAAGAGCAATTCTTTAGTAACTTGTAAGCAATAGTAAGACAAAAGTTTTTATAAGAGAGAATAGAAAAATACTAAAAAAGAGAAAAAAAAATAGTATAAGGTAAATAATACTATATAAAAATAATTCAATAATTATTAGGAGAAATTTAAGGAAACACAGTTTCATACATAAGGAAGTTATTCCAAAAATTGTTCTATTTCCTTGGGGAGGAACTAATGGCTATTTTTTTTCTTTGCGTTTCTTTCTTTCTTTCTCTCTTTTTTTTCTCAACTTTTACACGTTTTTTTAGTATTTAAAAATATATAATTTTGTAATAACATATATAAATGCATTTTTTTTTTAAAAAATGGGGGATGAAAAAATATAAGGCCCCAAGCAATGACTTTAGTGACCTGGTGTTTAAGACGGCTCTCGAGGCATGACATATATACATGTAATTGCACTATTGACTAGCAAATATACTTAATGATTCTATAAATTAAATATTTTATAAGATTCATTATTGATATCAAAGCCTGAATTATTTATGTTATAATATTTTTGTGTTTGTTTACTACATGAAAACAACATGTGAGGGTTTTCTGGATGTCATCTTTTTCAAAAAGTAAAACATTCTTGAGCCTAAATATATTTTGAATTAAAAAACTGAATTGACAGTATCTCTTGTTTTCATAAGAAAAATCACTAGTTAGTTATTTTGAATATTTATAAATAGTAACAAATCACATGTTCTTTATTGAATATTTGTAAAAATTTAGTTCTCTTGTGCCTGCTTGCATTGGTTTAAAAAAAGAATGACAGTTACAATTTTTTTTCCACAATAATGAATAGTATAATTTCTTTTACATCATTTGACCAATTGTAATTTTCTTTATTTCAATAATTAAAGTATTTGGCAAAGACTCAAAATAAGTAACAATAAAAAATACTTTTGAAATATTATTTTTGAAGCAAGAATTTTAAACTGCAACAAGACAACTCCTTTCTTATTTTTTTTTTATAATTGAGCACTAGGCTCGTTTTATTAATAAATAAAATTACATATTAGGCTAGACTAATGAAAGATAACAGAACAAAAATAAGAAAAAACAGGCCCAAAGCCCGCTGACCCAAAATAACTAGCCCATTACCCTCTATTCTAATTAATCTATACAGCCGTAGCCTCATAATTTCACCTGACCAAACGTTTCCTTTCCAAGATTGAAAAATGGTGAGGGTCTCGGGGAGTACTCTTCTCATTGTGTTGCTTCTCTGTTGTCATCTTCTTTCCCATTCCGAAATGGATATTCAGCTTTACCATAGCCTGTCTACAGGTAAGCATCATCCGGTGCATTATCCTAACCTTCTCTCTTTCTCTTTGCTCTCGATTCTGACTTTTGGAATTTGTAGCTTCTTGGTCGTCAACTCAGTTGGGAAGACAAATCTCTCTTTCTTCATTGGTTTCAGGTAATCGAAAAAGCTCCTTCTTCACTTTCTTTCTCTCAGCTGTTGACAGACTTTGTGTTCTTATCAGTGAAGCTCAGGACAGGGTAGATTCAGGTGATGCCAAGCCCCCAACGTAGCATCTTTATGTGAAACATAATGAATTTGTACCAAGTAGGCTTATATTTGGCTATCCCCCTTTTGTACACTTCTGTAAAAGTCAGTTGCTCAAATAATAAAACCCCTTCTGATATTTTTGTGTAAATGGAAATCAAGACCATAAAATGTAAGTAAAATCGTTGCCTGCTTATATTTTGGTCTGTAACTGTTCTTCCGTGAACAAGGGATCCTTATTTTCTTCTCATCAAAATATTGCATGTCTGATTGGTTTTGCCTTATTCCGTGTGTATGGAACTTGAGATTCGTCACTATTTATTAATCTTCTAGCAGAACTCGGTAGTTCACAGAGTGATTGATAAATGTGCTTACCTGTATGATTAATAGCTGAATTGGCAATGTAGTTGGCTAATTGATTCCCTTCTCTATGTATATGATGTATTGTTGCCTGCTGTTGATTCATGTTAGACTCAATCTCCTCTAAGTCTACAACTAATTCCCAGGGACATTTCCATCTCCTTGTTATTATGTGTACCAGAGAACTTGAATCTATTTGTAGTATTACCTTTTTCCATCCTCTTTCACTGCAAACTCTTGGGGACATCTGTATCGCCTTAATTTCAGCCTTAATGTTGGTGGCCGTGTCCATATGTTCTGCCTGGGCATATATTAGGTTACCCTCCCAATTTCTAAAACAAAAGCCATAGACACTATCCCCTAGGTCCCCTTTGCTAGCACTATCTGTGTTACAGGGCAACAAACCCTGATTTGGAGGCTTTCAGTATACCAATCGATAGTATAATTTCGGCTTATAGGCATGTAGAATATCTACTACCTCAGCCAAGTTCCTTCCTTGCAGTTAGAGATTAGGATATTTTGCAGAGTGGTGGTTAGACCGTCGTTGCTGTATGGAGTGGAGTGTTGGTCCATAAAAAAGGCACATGTTCAGAAGATGCATGTCGCAGAGATGAGGATGCTGAGATGGATGTGTGGTCACACTAGGAG
>JAABOM020060184.1:0-12100 GCA_011800125.2 Solanum clarkiae
GCGTACATCCGACCCCCCCTCACCCTGCAATGAGCGGGAGCCTTTTAAGGCACTGGGGTATGTTGTTGTTGTTGTATTTGGTTAAGTCTTGTAGAAGGTTTTGAGAGGGTCTTGAGTGATATAGAGCTGAAAAATGGATAAATATAGGTATTTTACACATGAATAGGCATGAGGGCATGACCCCAATGCCCTTAGGCTGAAACAGAAAAATTAAGGAAGTGCTAACACTACTCCGTGATGGGTCTGTATCGCGGAGCCATCACGTACCCTTATTGTTTTGCGAAAAGTTGGCGAAAATTATTTTTTGCAACGGATCTTCTAAAATCTGGGTTATACCTACCTCCAACTCAATTTTACCCCTGGTCAAGAATATGAAGTCAGATTTTTGATATTCCACACGAATTTTGAGATATAAGGAAATTATTATTACGGGCATTTTCAAAGCATATTTTGGGGCGTGTAAGTGTGGCTATGTAAGCTCCCACAAAGCTCAATTACCAGTTGGGTAGATTTACAGAAAACCTTTTTAGAAAGTTATATCCCGATGTTAAAGAAGCTCAAATTAAAAGATCAAATCAATAATTTTGAGCAATTGTTGGGTGATTCAATTAGTACTATGTGGAAGAGATTTACAAAGTGTTTAAGAAGTGCCCCAGACCACAAAATTATTGATGATGCCTTGGTAGAAATCTTTTATCGTGTCTTCGATGAAAATAGTCAAGCGTGTGCTAATACTATAATGGGGGCATGTTCTTGGATCAACCGTCTAGAATGATCGCCGAGAGAATGGAGCAAGTGGTCAAAACTAACCGTACATAGGGTCAATATGATAGAGCTTCTACAAGGAATAATTATGCTATTAGTGTTGGGTCAGAGCAAGCTAAAATTAATGATGAGATTATGCAATAACTTGCTCAACTTAGTACTAGCAAGGATATGGTGATCATGCAAAATCAAGAAAGAGTGCATATTGTGGCTCACCAACCTCCACGTGCACCTATGTACGAAGAGTCATATTATGATAAGGATGCTTGTTTTGTGAGTGACCAAGAAGTGGGTTTTCAGACCAATATCGAAGGGTCTAATTCAGACTATTGACGTCAAGGTTCCAGAAACTAAGGCCGAAACTACAATCGAGAAGATGCTTATAGAGATATTCATGGTTACTATAATAGGAATGGGGTTTCGAAAGCCGAGTGGGGTAGAAGAGATCGATTTAGAAATGGTCCTTATGTGCCTCCACATAATCGTGATACCGAGGCTAGTAACTCAAGAATTTAAGAGATGTTTGACCATTTGTTGAAAAAAGCGAAAACCCAAGATGAAACTCTACAGGAATGAAATCAAATATTTTAAGTATAAATCAGAAGATATTTAGTGGCCATTAAGTAACTTGAGAAACAATTCAGTCAAGTATCTACTCAGTTGAATCAATGCTAGAAAGGTATATTGCCAAGTAATATGGTTCAAAATCCAAAGAATGAGGGACATTATGTGGCAGTCACGACAAGGTGTGGAAAGAACACCATTGATCCTCCATTGCCGGTTGTGGTAGATGATGTTCGTGGTGAGATAGTTGCTGATAAAGATATGGTTGAAGGAGAGATTGTGTCAAAGATGGGGTAGGTGAAGTGATTCAAGAGCTAAAGAAGTATAAGACCATCCCAAGACCTCCTTCTCCCTTTCCTCAAAGAGTCAAATAGAGGGAGGAGGAAGGCAAGTTCAAACATTTCCTCTCTATGCTTAAGAAATTGTTAATCAACATCCCTTTGATCGAAGCATTAGAGAAAATGCCTGGATATGCTAAGTACATGAAGGATTTGGTGACTAAAAAGTGTACGGTAAGCCAAGAGCTTTCTCAAGAGCTCCAATATTGTAGTGCCATTACAACTAATTCCTTAGTTCATAGAAGGGAAGATCTCGTTGCATTTACCATTTCTTGTACCATTGGTGATGTAGAGTTTGCAAGGGTATTATGTGATTTGAGAGCAAGTATAAATCTGATAACTCTTGAAGTTTTTAAGAAGCTTGGCTTAGGAGCTCCTACTCCTACTAATATGAGGTTATTGACGGCAGATAAGACAGTGAAGAAACCTATGGGAACATTGTATGATTTATTGGTTAAAGTTGATAAGTTCATATTCCTTGCCGACTTTTTGATTTTAGACTGCGAGGATGATTTTGAAGTCCCAATTAACTTGGATAGGTCATTCCTAGCTACAGGATGAGCTCTAGTAGACATGAAAGTCGGTAAACTCAAGTTTAGTGTGAATGAGGAAGAAGCGATCTTTGATATCCATCAATCTATGAAGCATCTAGATGAATTGAAAAACGAGGTTTAGGCAATTGGTGAAGTCTAGTAAAAAAGATGCCTAAGTCATGCCGTGAAAATAAATTAGACTCTACTTGGGGGGGCAACCCAAGCATTTTTTCATGTTTTAGCATAGTTTTAAGTTTATTTTCAATTTTTTAATTCTGAGTTGAATGTTTGTTTGTGTTTTGATTGAGATTTTTGACATTGGGTTTGTTGCATCTAGGGTACAAGTGCATTCTATGAAGAGTATATAAGTTTAGGATAAAAAGTGCAGATTTTACTGAGAATTGCATCTGGTGTAGTCTCTACGACTAGGCTTACGAGTCTTATTGCACTTTATGACTCATAACTCTGTCTCATAGATATTTACAGTGAGCAGATTAAGTATACACTCCACCCACGAGCCAACTTTATGACTCGTAGACCAATCTATGAGTTGTGAATGGGGTTCATGGAACCCAAGTATGTTTTTGAATTTTTCTAAGTGTTGAGTGGTATATGAGACTAGGACTTACAAGTTGTAGACCAAGCTACGACTCGTAGTTGGGGTTTCGTAGACCCGATTCAGTAAATGTTAAGAGTTGACCTGGTAAAGTATAAAAGGGGGTCAAAATTAATTTGACCCCATTTTTACCCTAATTACTGAAATGTTTCCCAGATTTATTCCCTTCCCCACTATTTCTAAAATAATTTTTGGTGACTTCACCAAATTTCCGGCAAGCAATTCCGACACACCTAGGGTTGACCTATTTGCATCTCTTTTTCATCTTCACAGTCTTCATTATCTTTGGTAGGTCTCTTGGTTAGGTTGCAATCTTAAAATTTCCATTGATCTTCATTGTGTTCTTTGATGATGGTGATTGGTTTGAGTTTTAAGCATCAATTTATTGATGAGCATGACTGGGGAATGTGAAATTATGGGTGTTTTTGATTTAATTGATCGCTATGCCTAAAATTTGGTGTTATGACCTTGTGATAGCTAATTGAATGTCCATCATATTATCCTTCTTGTTTGATTGAGCAGTTGATAACAGTTTATGAATGTAATTTAATTATCAATTACGCAAGAGTATGATTATTTTTGGGCTATATTGATTTAGACGAAATCATAAGTTGATTAATTCTTGTTGTGTCTGTTGAACTATACCCCAAGTGATCTTGAATGTGATAAGTTGATTGTTGTGTGTGACTTAGTGGGTGGTGACATAAGTGCATAGTTGAATGAATTTGGGAAGGATGAAGATTGCATATTGATTGTTAAATCCTATTCGATGGGGTAAACTTGTTTGAAATCATGTTTGGGGTATGGGTTATTTTGTACTTTATACATAAGTGTTCATATACTTGCTTCGATGATGGTAGGATAGTGTTTAAATTGTTCGTAGGGCTTGCGTGATGACTTGGGATACATTAGGTACCTGGAAGTTCTTGTTCACGAGAGTCTCTTACGACTCATGGATTAGTCTATGATTCATAATTGCCCCTCGTAGGAAGTTCTATTGATTAGATTTTCTGAATATTCATCATATGAGACCTTCTACGAGTCGCAAATCACTCTACGAGTCGTAGATAGGTCTCGTAGACCCTTGCCTTTTCTAATTTTGCTTCTTGGAACTTATATGAAACCTATTTACGACCCGTAATCCAAGTTACGAGTTGTAACTGGGTCTCGTACAATGTTCCAACATTCAATATTGTTGTGCACTTCTGGTCTGCAGGACCACTTTATGACTCGTAGTTCCAACTACGAGTTGTACCTGGTTCTCGTGTTACCTGACTGCAACTGATCCAATTCATTTTTCTTGTTTTTAATTTGTTGATTGTTCGGGCTTATGGTGGTTTGTCTGTGTTTGTTCTTCAGGTACCATGGAACCAAAGGGACAACGCTAAAAGATTGAGGCATTTAAAAGGAATCTCAATGATTAGCCTACGGATGAAGAGCATTCGGGTAATGAGCAGACCTAATTGAGTGGGTCATTAGAGAATCTTGATGCTAGTCCAGACCCAGAGGCTGGGGTGCCTCAGACTAGAACTGCAGCCAGAGATGCACATACTCAAGTTCAGGTCGATAGTCCTTCCCAGTTTGATGAGGAAGGCAATAGTGAGAGTGATAGTGGTACACCCAAATGACTCCTTCAGGCACAAAGTCTAGTTCTAACAAAGGCTCCCAAGTTAGATGAAATGCAGAGTCCTCGGTCACTCCATCAATTTCTTTAGCACAGGATCCTAATACTAACCGGTGGGGTATCATGGGCATATAGGTCATATACACAGAGGGTCTATAGCCAAAGAGCTAAGGCAATACTGTGTGTTCATTATTTGAGGATCCTTGGGTGATTGCTGATGGATTGAGTCGTGTCTCCAGACTATAGGACACAAAGACACGAAATGGGCTCAAGTGGTTGACAGATAAGATTGGAGGTTATGCCCCAGTTCTAGTTTGGGAGTTTTATGCAACTTATGCAACCATTATTCTTCATGATCTTCCTAAGGGGAAGAGACCTCTCACACAACTGAGATTGAGAGAGGTGCTAGTGAGAGGACGGGGGTCAATATTTCAGAAGAGATGATCCTTTGAGTACTTTTTGGTCCCGAGTACCAAGCTTCGAGATTGATAGCGTAGTTGGATTACAGATTAAGGCAGGGTAGAACTACAATTATTTCACAGGATCCGGCACAGAGGACCAAGTTATTGAGATGGTTGGTTGGTCACATTGCTGAGTATGGTCTAGAGCCTACTTGGGTCACCATACATGTAGAGCCTATTGTGAAGGCTTCACTTTCTTTCCCCGCCAAATTTCGGTTGCCAGTTGTCAAGAATTGCATCCAGCCTACACTAGTGGATAACACACTCACACCGAAGCAAGTGGTATTGATTGCCAGTATCTTGGCTGGCTACAACATTGATTGGGCCCAACTCATAGTAGAGTAGATTCATGAGTCGGTGCTCAATCGAGCCACTTGGATGTCATTTCCAGTCTTGATCTATAGACTCTGCATAGAGTCCAAGGTTCAGATATTACATTATCATGACCAATTGGTATCAGTCCTGCACACTCTAGATCCCAGCCTGATAAAGGCTGATGAGAACCCTGTGGCACTTCAGAGGATGCAACCTCCTCCTATGCCTAGGATGTTTTCTCCAGAGTCACCACATGAGGGTTCAACGACTGCCTCTCCTACTCCAACTGCTACTACTTTTGAGAGCCCCCAACATCCTAAGGCAATCGACTTTAAGAGGGGTCCCACTATAGCTGCTCCTGTACTAGAGGCTAGTACTTCACACGCTTCTACACCCAGCATGGTTCATATGCCCGCTGTCTCTATTCAGGCCATGGCACATCGATTATTATGGACTGAGGCCAAGTTGTCTCAGCTTATTCAGCAGCTTAGGCCTTGGGTCCGATACACTTTTGTAGATTCAGAGGAGCGATATCAAACATTCTCCCTATCTACTCTTGAGAGACGTGTGTCTATAGTGGATACCTATCTCGATGCCTTTGAGAAGCAAGTGTAGAAGAGGTTATCCAAGGCCTAGTATTCAGATTTGTCATTTGTACTTGAGGAGATTGCAAAACTTAGGGCTAACATGACATCTTCACTAGCAACGCCAGTTACAATTCCAGAGGCTATACCTTTAGAGTTGTTAATTGATTTATTTGCCTCAGAGGATCCTACACAACCTTCCCACGGGAAGAGACCCTTATTGAGGATGATGAGAATGAGGAGAGGCATATGCATCAGAAGGTCTCCGAGGATGATGATGAGGCTGTAGAGTATAAGCTCGGGCGAGTCTTGAGGATATCGAGAGAAGAAGAGTTGAGGCTAGCCTAGGAACATGATAGAGTGATAGGTATTGGCTCATCCGGACAGAGTTCAGCTGTTGCGTATACTACCCTGCAGGAGGGAGATGATCAGATGCATCCTAAGACTGGTGCTTAGGCACCGAGATATGTTTTTTTGAACCCTTGTATTTACTTTGATTTTGATGTTGTACACTGAGGACAACGTATATTTTTTCAATGGGGTGTGGGTAGTTATAGACTTGAGTGAATTCTGAGTAACTTATGGTCCATATCTACCCAAATTTTGATCCCAATGTTTTTCTTCCTGTGTTCTTTTTCCTCGTAGATATTCAATTTTTGTCGAACCGACATGTTTAGGATGTTTTTGATAATGTTTGTAACATATAATACTTGAACTTATGACATGTATACCATGTTTTGATATTTGTTTTGGAATCTTTGAAAGTTGGTACCTACAAAAATTTTTGATTAGTAGTTAAATGGTAACCATGCATTTTTGAATGATTTGACAATATTTGTTCTAATAAAGTGAGGGCAATTTGATACATGAAGCATGGTTTGTGAGTTTTTGTTGGCGATGTATGCAATGCCAAGTATGTGGGAGCTTCTCTTGTTATATTCATGCATTTTGGTACTAATTCAGAACTTGCCAAGTTACTTTAAGTTAGACTATAAATTGAATGGTTTAGGAAGGGATCTTAGGCCTTTGTTTTTTAAATTAGTCCACTTTAGCCTAAATTTGACCAATCAAATAAAAGTTTATCCCTTGTTTCGAACATTTGAGCCTTACATGTACCATTTCTTTCTCAACACCTAATTAGTCGTACCTTGTCTAGTGAAAAACCTTGAAATTGGCCCTGGTCTACCCTTGAGAATTGTGAACATAGGCAAAAAGTCTAAGTTGAGGGTGGCTACCAAAAGTGACCTTGGTTTGGGGAATAGATATTGTGTACTTCAAAATAGGCCAAACGCCTAAGTTGAGGATGGCTAGTGCAGGGGTAAACTCATAAAATAAGGTGATAAGTTGGGAAGGTGGAGAAAAAGAAGAAATTCATGTACTGGGTGAAAGAAAGAGAAAAAGATGCCTTAAAGTGAGTTGAAAAAGCAAAATGATGTGTGAAAATGAGGCAAAAAGCTGAAAAATGAGAAGAAAGCACCCAAAAAAGCTAAAATATGAAAAAGGGATAATAAGGTGGAATGTTAGAATTTGTGAGGTGAAAGTGTTGAAAAATGTATTTCAAGGTTGGCCTTTTGTCGTTATGTTTTCCAAAATGCCATACCAAAATCCTATGAACCTATTTTATAAGCCTAGAAAATCCTAAAGTGATCCTAGTCCAGTTAGCTGAAAGTCTGGGTCATGAGTATACGGGCAAGCCTATGGTATTGGTCATCATGCATAATGTCATTTGTGAGAGTGAGTGTGCTTGCACAGTCCCATGGTTAAAGTCTGAAATCTTTATCGAATGTTTAAAGGGACTTCTTTTCTATGAGGGCATCTGCATTGCATTGTCGAAATTTTACTTGTTCAGTGATTGTGAATTGTTCATATTCCTTTATTTTTCATAGTTATGTCATCAAATGAATTAATATGCTTTGGTTTGATAAATAGCTACATGATCATGTCTTGAAAATGCTCGTATGGGTACCTGAGTTAGATTTGAGTATGATATATGCCATTGGGTTGATTGCTATGTGTTGCTGTATTTTCTATGTAGATTGAGTCGTTGGTTGAGGACAAACAACAATTCTAAGTTGAGAGTGTTGATGTGCTACCAAAATACAACATATTGGATGCTTAAAACTTGGGATTTTTTGCATTCTCAATGTGACTTTCATGGTTTTTATGTGTTTTTGTATTTGTTTTTATAGGAAAAGCAGGTTGACATAATTTTGGAAAAAGTTGCAGATTCTGCTATTTTTTAAAGATATATGAGTCTCTCTATGAGTCGTAGTTCAGTTTACGAGTCATAGAGGTGGTCTTATGAGGATTTACAGTATTGAAGTAAATTTGACGTTCAGCCATATGAAACCCCATTATGAGTCGTAGATCATTCTACGGGTCATATTGAGAGGTTTTGTAGAGATTTCCAGTGTTGGACCAAGTGATGCAGATATGGACTACGAGAGGACAATACGAGTCGTAGATCAGACTACACTCATGAAGATGTTTCGTATCAGTGAGGTCCAAGATTCAAGAAGATGAATACGAAAGCTCCATTATGAGTCGTAACCTCAGTCACGATTCATAACTGCAAGTCATAGGGTGCGACGATCAATTCTTCTAATTCTTTTAGGGACTTGATTATAAATAATATAAATAGAATATTTTAGGTCATTAGCCACCAATTTTTAGTTTCTACACAGATTTTCCATAGGATAGAGTAGAGAGCATGAGAATGGTGAGTAATTTTTAAGGTTTATCTCTGGATACAAAATATTGGAGAAGAGATTCACTTATGTATTCTTTTGATCTTTCAAACTTGTGATTCTCAATACCAATTGGGTTTTTCTGTTCTTCAATCTTCTTGGGTAAGTGATTAACCATGTCTTCTCTATTCGTTATTTATTTATTTTCCCAAGATATGAGTAGCTAAACCCACAATTTGGGGTTGTGGGAACCATGGGAATCTAACTTAGATAACCCAGATAACTAGAAATTCTTTGAGTGGGTATTTGTATGTATTGACCAAGTTTCTTCGTTTTGCATGTTTTCTAATGGTGGCCAACATTAGATCTTGCGTAATGTCATGATCCCAATCAATGCAGTGATGAATAGGAAAAGAAATTGGTTAAAAGAATTCGATCAATTCCTTCTCGTCTAATCAATCGAACCCAACCAAAGAGAGGTTGACTGGGACAATGGGTTATGTTTAGGATAGCAAACTATCGAGATAGGCCAAATACAATAGTGAATTTCGACTATCTCTAGTCATTCTAACCTTCTCAAGAGCCTCTATAACCAGATCTGGTCCCAACAAAGCCACGTATCCATCCTCAAACCACCCAACTGGTGATCTACGACACCTACCATAGAGGGCCTCAAAAGGATCCATAAAATGCTAGACTGATAACTATTATTATAGGCAAACTCAATCAGTGGAAGATGATCATCCCAACTACCCTTCATCTCCAATATGCAAACCCTAAGCATATCCTCAAGTGTTGAATATTTCTTTTGGATTGGCCATCCGTTTAAGGGTGGAAGGCCTTAGTACGTTTAACCTTTATACCAAGACCCCTTTGGAAATACCTCCAAAAATGTGAAGTAAATTGAGCACCACGATCCGATATGATGGATAAGGGAACCCCATGAAACCTCACCAACTCATGAATGTACAACCTAGAATAATCTTCAGTCCTATAAGTAGTCTTAACCGGTAGAAAATAAGCCGATTTTATCATCCTATCAACTACAATCCATATGGAATCAAAACCCTTTCTAGTCTTAGGAAACCCAACCACAAAATCCATATTAATCTCTTCTCACTTCCAAGTAAGAATCCCTATGTCTTAGGTGATGTCACCCGGCCTTTGGCGTTCGGCTTTGACTAGCTGGCAACCGAAAACAAATTTGGTAATGTCCCTCTTCATACCTCCCTAGCAAAACATATCCTTCAAATATCTATATATCTTGGTAGAAACGGGGTGAACAGAATAGGAAGAATTATGAGCCTTATCAAGAATTCTCTCTCTCAATCCATCAACACAAGGCACACACAATCTACCTTGGTACCTAAGGGCACCATCTCCCCCCTTGGGAGAAAACCTCCACCTTCCCATCACTAACCAAGGCCTTTAATTCTAACAAGTAGGGATCAAAGTATTGCTTTGCTTTTTCCTCATCAACCAAAGAAGATTTCGAACCATCAATAACAACAACACCACCATTATCAATCTCTTCCAGCCTAACCCCCAATCTAGCCAACAGATGGACCTCTCTAGCTACCTCTTTGCCACTACCATCAACATGGGATAGGCTACCCATAGACACCCAACTCAAAGCATCGGCCACAACATTAGCCTTCCTGGGATGATAATGCACACTCATATCATAATCCTTAAGGAGTTCTAACCACCTTCTTGGTTTTGAGTGAACACTTATTAGAGACTCTTATGATTGGTAAACACATCAACACACACTCCACACAAGTAATGATGCCAAATTTTCAAAGCAAATACCATGGCGGCTATTTCAAGATCATGAGTAGGACCATCACTTTCGTGCACCTTAAGTTGTCTAGAAGCATAGGCTATTACCTTACCATTTTGCATCAAAACACAACCCAAACCAACCTTTGAAGCATCACAATACATAACAAACCTTTCTAACCATTCTGGTATAGGCAATATAGAAGCAGACACAAGCTTATATTTCAAAGTTTGGAAGCTCTTTTCACACTCATTCGTCCACACAAATTTAGCCTTCTATCATGGGAGAAGCAATAGAAGAGAACTCATTCACAAATCTCTGGTAGTAACCCGCTAAGCCTAAGAAACTCCTAATATCTGACAGGGTCAATGGTCTAGGCCAATTCCTAACCACATTTGACTTCTTATGATCTACTATAATACCATTCCCCAACACCACATGATCTAGGAAGGCAACCTCCTTTAACCAAAATTCACATTTTTATACTTTGCATACAACTTCTCCTCCCTTAATCTTTTTAGCACTACCCTCAAATGATCTATATGCTTCTCCTTGTTATGAGAATAGATCAAAATATCATCAATAAAAATCACAATAAACAAATCAAGGTAAGGTTTAAAGACCCTATTCATAAGATCCATGAAGATGGTCGGTGCATTAGTCAACCCAAAAGACATCACAACAAACTTATAATGCCCACACCTAGTCTGGAAGGCCGTCTTGGGAATATCACACTCCCTCACTTTCACTTGATGATACCCGGACTAAAGATCAATCTTAGAAAAGTGACTAGCCCCTTGCAATTAATCAAACAAATTATCAATCTTTGGAAGGGGATACTTATTCCTTATAGTGACCTAATTAAGTTGACGGTAGTTAATATACATTCTAAGGGACCCATCCTTCTTCTTCACAAACAACACCAGTGCACCCCAAGGTGATTGGCTAGGCCTAATGAGACCCTTCCCCAATGAATCCTCAATTGCTTCTTCAATTCCTTTAACTCCGCCGGGGCTATAGGTAAGGGGGAATAGAAATGGATTGAGTATCGGGAAGGAGATCTGAGGAACACCGAGAAAGTCACTAGGGAAGACATCAAGGAACTCATTTACAACTGGAAATGAATCTATAGGAAGGGATTTGGACTCCACATCCCTAATCCTCACGAGATGGTAAAGACACCCCTTAGAGATCAACTTACGGGCTTTAATGCTAGAGATGAATCTACCCCTGACCACCACATCATGACTCTCCCACTCAAGGATGGGTTCATTTGGGAATTGGAATTTGACCCTACTGGTTGTACAATCAATAGAGGCATAGTATGCATGTAAGCAATCCATCCCAAGAATCACATCAAAATCAACTATATCCAACTCAACAAGATCATAAGGCAATATTTTATGCAAGATACAAATAGGACAATTCCTATAGACCTTTCTAGCAACAATAGATACACCAACGGGAGTAGATACCTCATAAGACTCACACAACAATTTAGGCTCAACATGGAACTTTTTGGCAACAAAAGGGGTAACAAAAGAAAGCATGGCACTGTTAGACCCCGTAATTAGTTAAATTGAGGTAAATCGCTCAATTGGAAAAAAATTATGGCGAACGTTGCGCAAATCAAATTAAGTAAGTTCATGGAGCGTAATTATAAGGGTCAATTGGCTTTGGAGTGTATAATTAAATTGAAGTCGGAAGCCCTCAATTGGATTAAAATAGAAAAGTTTGGGGGCTAAATTGAACAATAGGCTAACTAGAGCCCCTAAGGAGCAATTTTGAGGAATTGATCCTCTATAAATACCCCCTTGGTCAGATTTTTTT
>JAABOM020060185.1:0-12099 GCA_011800125.2 Solanum clarkiae
TTTATCGAACACTTGGTGGGTGTGTAATGCTAGTATAAAACCATGCAATTAAAGAGTGAAATCATGCAAGAAATCTTAAAGTAAATCAACCCACCAACACTTGATAACTTCACCTTGCAAAATATGTTGAAACCCTCATCAAAACTCATCATAAATCTTAGATTCATAGCTCAAAACATGCTTAAACAGTCACAATTTTATGAAACCCCAACACAGTTCATAGTCAAATTCATAATAAGAAGACCCATAAGAAAATCAACCAAGAAACATGTAATTTAGGTTAAAAGGAAGTTTGGGCACCATGGGTGAAAGGACCCAATGGTTGAAACCCACATAACTTAACTTTGGAGAATTCCTTGATGAAGATTTGAATGGAGACATGAAGCTTGAGTGGTTTCCCTAAGATCCGGAATGAGATTTGGCACTTGAATTTTTGGGTGAAATATTTGTCTAAATGATTGAGAGAGTATTGGGGACTTGTATGATTTTGTGTTGAAATATGCTTAAATATAGGTATTTTCACGTATAGAAAGACTTAGGCCCAAGACCCAAAAGCCTTGGACCAAAATGAAAACTGGACAAAAAAATTCACAGTGGTGCGCTTTGGCCGCGTTGCGCCAGTGGCGCACACTGCTCACTGGAAATTGTAACTTGGAAAATTCAAAATTTTATAGAGTTGCTCTAAAATCGGGGTTAGACTCATTTCCCACTCAATTTTTCCCCTGATCAAGAATATGAAGTCAATTTTTTGATATCATGCACGAATTTTGAGATATATGAAAATTATGATTTCGGGCACTTTCGAGGCACATTTTTGGGCACTTTTTGGGGTAGTTTCAATATCTTCCCCTTGGGAACATTCGTCCCCGAATGTCAAAGAAACATATATAAGAAATGTAAACAAGATAACCTCAGCCCACACAAGAATGCAACAATGCAGTTAAACACCACTTTAAAAATCTCATAATAAGTGTAAAATTGCCATGAACTTGTCAACATAAACATGAATGCATGCAAATGTCATAAGGGATGATACATGAGACATGAAATCACATAGGAGACTTAAAATTAGTACCTTATGCTTGAGTAGAATGGAAGAGATAGGTATGTTTCTCCTGCATGTCTGCCTCGGCCTCCCATGTAGAACTTTCGACTTGTTGATTCCTCTAAAGGACCTTAACGGAAGCCACATCCTTGTTCCTCAATTTCTTCACTTATCTATACAAGATCTCTACTAGAACCTCTTCAAGTCAAGTTCTCTTCAAAAACAACCACAACATCCAATGGAACAATAGCATTTAGGTCACCCACATATTTTCTAAACATGGATACATAAAAGACCGGATGAACCAAGCCCATTAAACTAGAAAACTCCAACTCATAGGCTACTTACCAATCCTCTTCAACGTCCTATAAGGACCCACACATCTTGGACTCAATTTACCCTTCTTACCAAAATGAACCACACCTTTCATGGGTGAGACCTTCAAATAGACCCAATCACCAACTTTAAATTCAAGCTCCCTTTTGCTCACATCAACATAGGACTTTTGATGACTTTGGACTGTTTTCAACCTTTCCCCTAATCAACCTCACCTTCTCTATAGTATTTTGCGAATCATTGTACATTTCAATTTGCCCTAGATGAGGCAGTACTTGTGATATTTTGGCATGCCTCCATGACCAGATTTGGACCCAACAATGCCATTTCACCTACCTCAAACCATCCAACCGGGGACCTACAACATCTACTATAGAGGGCCTCAAAAGGAGCCATACCAATACTAGAATGATAGCTATTATTGTAAACAAACTCAATCAATGGAAGATGATCATCCCAACTACACTTAAATTCCAAAACACAAGCTCTAAGCATGTCCTCAAGAGTTTGGGTAGTTCTCTCGGCTTGGCCACCCATTTGAGGGTGAAAGGTCATACTAAGCTTAAAATTGGTACCAAGACCTCTTTGGAAGGACCTCAAAAAGTGAGAAGTGAATTGTGTACCATGATCCGATATGATAGACAAGGGCACCTCATGAAATCTAACCAGCTCATGAATGTACAATTACCATAGTCTTCAGCCCCATAAGTAGTCTTAACTGATGGGAAATGAGATGACTTTGTCATTCTATCAACCACGACCCAAATAGAATCAAAACCATTTCTAGTGTTAGGAGACCCAACCACAAAATCCATGTTAATTTCCTCCTTCTTTCAAGTTGGAATCTCCATGTCTTGGGTTAGGCTACCTGACCTTTGGTGTTCGGCTTTCACTTGTTGGCATCTATGATAATCGGATACATATTTAGCAATGTCCCTCTTTAAAACCTCCCCACCAATACACATCCCTCAAATCTTTATACATCTTTGTAGAACCGGGATGAATAGAATAGGAAAAATTATGGGCCTCATCAAGAATCTTTTCTCTCAAGCCATCAACACTAGGCACACACAACCTACCTTAGTATCTAAGGGAACCATCTCTCCCTCGGGAGAAAACCTCCACCTTGCCAACACTCACCAAAGCCTTCAGTTCTAACAGGGAAGGATAAAGATTTTGCTTTGATTTTACCTCATCAACCAAGGAAGTTTTTGAACCATCGACCACCACAATACCACCATTATCAACCTGTTCCAACCTAACCCCCAATCTAGCCAACTGATGCACCTCTCTAGCCACCTCTTTTCCCGTATTATCAATATGAGCTAGGCTACCTATAAACATCCTACTCAAAGCATCGACCACAACATTAGCCTTACCGGGATGATAATGCACACTCATATCATAATCCTTAAGAAGTTCTGACCACCTTCTTTGTCTCAAGTTGAGATCTTTTTGAGTGAACACATATTGGAGACTCATATGATTGGTAAGCACATCAATATGCACCCCATACAAGTAATGACGCTAAATTTTCAAAGCAACTACCACGATGGCCAATTCAAGATCATGGGTAGGATAATTCTTTTCATGCACTTTGAGTTTCCTAGAAGTATAGGCTATCATCTTAGCCATTTTGCATCAAAACTCAACCCAAACCAATCCGGGAGGCATCACAATACACAACAAACCCTTCCGGTGGAGATAAGATAGGAGTAGAGACAAGCTTATCCTTTAAGGTTTATAAACTCTTTTCACATTCATTGGTCCACACAAACTTATTCTTCTTTTGGGTCAACTGCGAGAGAAGTAATAGAAGAGAACCCGTTCACAAACCTCCGGTAGTAACCCGCTAAGCCTAAGAAGCTTCTCATATCCAATGGGGTCAAAGGCTTAAGCCAATTTCTAATCACTTCCTTCTTCTTAGGATCCACCTTAATACTATCCCCCAACACCACATGACCTAGAAAGGCAACCTCTTTCAACCAAAATTCACATTTCTCATATTTAGAATACAACTTCTCTTTCCTTAATTTTTGTAGTACAACTCTCAAATGACCCACATGCTCCTCCTCACCACGGGAATAGATCAAAATATGATCAATGAAAACCACCACAAACAAATCAAGGTAGGGTTTAAAGA
Source organism: Solanum clarkiae (assembly GCA_011800125.2). Classification (NCBI taxonomy): domain Eukaryota; kingdom Viridiplantae; phylum Streptophyta; class Magnoliopsida; order Solanales; family Solanaceae; genus Solanum; species Solanum clarkiae. The sequence continues at coordinate 3,525 of JAABOM020060185.1, forward strand.
CCCTGTTCATAAGATTCATGAAGATAGCCAATGCATTGGTCAACCCAAAAGACATAACCACAAATTTATAATGCTCATACCTAGTCCGGAAGGCTGTCTTGGGAATTTCATATTCCATCACCTTCACTTGATGATATTTGGACCGAAGACCAATCTTATAGAAGTGTCTAGCCCTTTGAAGTTGGTTAAAAAAATCATAAATCCTTGGTAGAGGATACTTATTCTTGCTGGTGACTCTATTAGGTTGTCGGTAGTCAATACACATTCTAAGGGACCCATCTTTCTTCTTGACAAACAACACCAGTGCACCCTAAGGTGATTGGCTAGGACTAACAAATCCCTTCTCCAATAAATCCCTCAATTTCTCTTTCAACTCCTTTAACTCCGCTGGGGCCATACGGTAAGGGGAAAAGAAATGGGTCGAGTATCGGGAATGAGGTCTATACCAAAATCTATTTCCTTCAGGAGGAATACTGGAAGGTCATTTGGAAAGACATCAAGGAACTCATTTACCACCGGAATCGACTCTATAGGAAGGACTTTGGATGCCACATCCCTAACCCTCACAAGATGATAGAGACACCCCTTAGAGATCAACTTTTGGGCTTTAATGTAAGAGATAAACCTACCCTCCTCTTCTCCTCCTTCCATTAAGTGTACTATATTTGAGCCACCCCTTTGATTTGGTAAGACACCAACTCCGCCTTCTTCTTTGACCTAACACCCATGATAGCCAACATTTTGTACACCTTATCGATCAATTCTTGAGGGTCCTCATCCACTTTAGACCCATTGAACTCCGGTGAGTTTATCCTCATAAAGTCCCACACCCAAGATGACGAAGTAGGAGCATGACGGGCTTGAGCCCCTTGATTGACTTGGTTAGCCATGGCTTGAGCTAGCAAAGTGGGAGCATCCTAGAGCTTTCCATGAGCCAATTGTTCCTCAGGTGTGTGGGCTCTTCGTCCTCTTATGCTAGGCATGATCTAGCATAGCGAAGAACATTCATTAGAGAAAAAACCTTACCTAACTTCTATGACATGACATAGATCATGAAGAAGGGAAACATTTCCTAAAAATGCCTCATAGCCACTTTCTCATAGTTGTGGTGCACAACACAACCATAATGTGTTGGATGCCGAGGACCATTAACAACCTAGTGCTTTGACACTAAGTTTTTCACAACCCAAGCCTAGGCCTAGACGTGACACGGCGAATGACGAACCTGAAAAAATCCTAATTAAGCCTCTTAACATATCATTAGACATCCTTGGTCACGAAAGTAATTAAACAACAACAAGAAGATAGAAATAAGGACAAAGGTGCTAAGAGAGTCTTCCATATCATAAAAATCAAAAGAGTCAAGAGAGTCAAAGCTCATAGCATCATTACATAACTTGTCCAACAACACTTCTACACTTAGAATTGAGCAGGGGCAAAGATAACTTTCTGAGCTCACCCTCATAGTCAAAAACATATAAATAGATAATGGAAGTCTTTACATAACATAAGAACAAGTGATATCGTCCCCGGAGTTGAGGACTCACCAAACTTGCTTTGAGAAGATAGTACGAGCCACGTGAAGGATGAGATTGTAAGGCACTTTGGTTCCCATATGGTAACATCATGTAGGCATAGAGTATGCATTAGTACATTTGAATGTACTAAGTATGTAGGACGCAATGCTACAAGAGATAAGAAACATAGTCAAAATGCATAATTGGGCAACAAAGGAGCATATATTAATATGGCATGCATGAGTGATACTTGAAGTAAACATGCTTATATAGAACATATTGCATGTGTGGTAAGAGACCATCATTATGATGAATTGTCACACCCTACCATCCATAGTGATTGAGGTATCAATCCCTCAATTGGTTGATAGTAGTCACACCTCGCCATCCATGGTGATTGAGGTATCAACCCCTTAATTGGTTAATGGTGGTCTCACCTCGCCATCCATGTTGATTGAAGTATCAACCCCTCAATTGGTTGATGGTAGTTTCACCTCGCCATCCATGGTGATTGAGGTCTAGCATCCCCTCAACTAGGTGTGGTCAACTTGCAACACAATTTTCATAAAATCAACTCATATATACCCTCCTATCATCATAATAAAGTTATTCAAGTCATAGGTCATGCAATGGATCATCAATGGCTCAAGAACCCTAAACCGGACATTTTATCGAACACTTGGTGGGTGTGTAATGCTAGTATAAAACCATGCAATTAAAGAGTGAAATCATGCAAGAAATCTTGAAGTAAATCAACCCACAAACACTTGATAATTCCACCTTGCAAAATATGTTGAAATCCTCATAAAAACTCATCATAGATCTTAGATTCATAGCTCAAAACATGCTTAAACAGTCACATTTTTATGAAACCCCAACATAGTTCATAGTCAAATTCATAATAAGAAGACTCATAAGAAAATCAACTTGGAAACATATAATTTAGGTAAAAAGGAAGCTTGGGCACCTTGGGTGAAAGGACCCAATGGTCGAAACCCACATACCTTAACTTTAGAGAGTTCTTGATGAAGTTTTGAATGAAGAGTTAAATCTTGAGTGTTTTCTCTAAGATCTGGAATGAGATTTGGCACTTGAAATTTTGGGTGAAATATTTTTCTAAGTATCTGAGAGAGTACTAGAGAATGTCTTGTATGATATGGTGTTGAAATATGGATAAGTATAGGTATTTTCACATATGAGAAGACTTAGGCCAAGGACCCAAAAGCCTTGGAACAAAATGAAAAACTGGACAAAAAAATACACAGTGGCATCCCTGGCCGCGTTGCGGCAGTGGAAATTGTAACTTGGGAAATTCAAATTTTGATACGGTTGCTCTATAATCAGATTTAGACCTAGTTTCCACTCAATTTTGCTCCCTGATCTAGAATATGAAGTCAAATTTTTGATATCATGCATGGATTTTAAGATGTATGAAAATTACGATTTCAGGCACTTTCGAGGCATATCTTCAGGTACTTTTTGTGGTCATTTTGTTGGATGAGACCATTTTAAAGACGTAAAACCTCCATTTTCACTCCATTTTCAATATTTCAAGCTTTAGGAGGATATTTTTGAAGAGCGTTTTCTGATAAATCTTTTGGATAAGTGTAATATTGTGTTGATTAATTTTCATGGTTTTTATCTTTATTTGGCTTGTTTCATGATTTTAAATGTCCAAAATTGGGGATGTTTGGTCTATGATATTGCAGCTTTAAATGATGATTTCTCTATCGATTTGAACTAGATTTTAGTAAAATTCTTACCCATGAATTCTATTTTTCGTGTAGAATCTGATTTTGAAGTCAATTTCTATATTTGAGACTATTGAATTTTAGCCCTATTTTTGATCATTTTTCCGCTAATCCTACAACATGCCAATGTGGGTATCAAAATGTGCCTATTGATGCGTAGTATCTATTCTTAACAGTGGTTGATCGATCGTTCAATTATTTGGATACTTGAGTTGATTGAAAGCTCATACGAGTGCGGTTTCGACATTGAGGTAGGTTCCGCAACCTTTTTTTGGACTAGATTTGAGTAATTGAGCATGCTTATATGATAATTGTGAGATATTTAATTATGATCCGACATTATGATATGATTGAATTTGATAGGAATATGACGTCAGTTATGCCGAATATTGAGTAAATGATGATCCTGTTGATTAATTGATATAAAGTATTATGTTTTGAGATATTTGGGATGCTATTAAGATAGTATGAGACTTGAAATAGTTCTTGGTTAATGTTGTAACTAATTGATGATGAGTATGATCAGTCTAAGAGTTATGAGCCTATTTGCGGTACTTGTGGAGCTTGTTTCAATGACATGTGGTTATTTGTAAGTTGAGATGAGATGAGACATGTTTAGCCGTATAATGTTAACACTTCATTGTTGCATTTCTATGCACCTATACTATATTGATGAGTTGCATTTGTATGCACAGATCTGATGCTCTATTGTTTGCATTGTTATGCACATATCTTATATTGAATTGGGTGCATTCGTATGCATGGATCTTATTTTTGACTAGGATGCATTGAGATAGACACATGTTATATATATTACTGATTTCATTGGTATACACACATTTGATACATGATTAGATGCACTATTATGAACATATATCACTATATTTACATCATTTGAGATATTGTGATGCAAGTTGAGACAGTGGTTATGGCCTGCGACGCCTCGAGATACTTCTGATCATGGCCTACAACACCTTATTATATATTTTAGTACATGGATTATGATGCCCCTGGGTTTTGTCTTGTAGCTTTGGCTCAATTGATGGGCACATCAACCCCATGACAGATGTGATTTCACCTGATACGTGGCTTGTGATGCCATTCCATTCTTGCATTGCACATTGGATTGGTATACCATCTATAATTTCCATTATTCATGATTTTATTATATTGTGTACTAACCATTTTTATGCAGATGATAGACTTTTTCTTTATTACATACTTGTTCAATTTCTCTTAGCCATTCAATTGAACTTACTGGGTACATTTTGGTGTACTCACCGTATTTGTTTCCCCCTGCAGATCATGCACAAGGTACAAGATAGGATAGTTGATCCTTTCATCTGAGCGCTATCATCACTATCCATATCTCAACGGTGAGGCTCATACTCTAAGTCATCGTAGATCTTTGGATCCTTTTTTCATTTTCTTATCTTTTAGACTATGTATAATATATTATGAGACAGTATTTTATTTTGCTTTTGAGACAGTTGTATTTACTCTTCTGTACTATTTTAGATGCTCTTGCACTCATGACTCAAGGTTTTAGGAGATTTCTTATATCTTTTGAGTTTGTTTCCACTTTACTTATCTTTCTTTAGTTGCGATTCATTTTTGGTCGTGACACTTCAGTCCATCCTATATTCATGTTTCGATGTTGTGGGATTATATTCTGGATTAGTCTCATATGATATCTATGGATTTGGTTGAGTTGAGCCCTGATTTGACTGATGTGGAGTAGCCGGTAGCTATCTTAGACATGCAGGTGACAAAGCTGAGGACTAAGGAAATCTCTTCAGTAAAGGTCCAGTGGAGCCATAGGCCCGAGGAAGAGGCTACTTGGAATAGACAGTCAGATATACGAGGTCGATGCCCTTAATTTTTTGAGCCTTCGGTTATATCCCTTAGCTCATGTTCAAAGACGAACATTGATTTTAGTAGTGGATGATGTAATGACCTCAAAGGTCATTTTTGGTATTTTTAACCAAATTACCATTTTTCCCATCTCAAAGTTGCCTTGGGTCATTTTTGGGTGAGTTCAAGAGTCAAATTTTGAAAATCTTGTAAAAAAATTAGAGTTTTGCAAAAGGAAGAGTTTTAAAAGGCTGAAAGTTGGAATTTTTGAATTGAAAGGTCATTTTGAGTTTTGAGTGTCAAAATCTTATTTCTCCAAGTCCATTAGTTCTGAAATGGCGAATCTGCTCTAAAAGAACTTGTAGAACTGAATTCGGAGTTAAAACAAAGATTTTAGGCTCAAAGTTGCATTTTTGGTTCATTTTGGATCATTGGTTTGACTTTGGTCAACATTCGGAGTTCGGCAGCAGGTATCTCAATTTTGTTAGTTTCAGTGGTTCCAAGTGGTGAAACTAATGCTAGAACTGACTTTGTTGTCATTTTTAGAGCTCCCAAGAATATTGAGTTTTTGAGTCTGAACTAGTTTGAATGATCTTTCTCGGGTTCAGGGACACGGAGGTTTCAAATTCAAATTCTGATGATTCCGTGGAGTCCAATTTGTTGTTTCTGGTAGGATTTTATATTTGGTTTATGTTCAATGGGTTTTGAACGAATCCCCAGAGTCCTAGTTATGTTATGTTTTTGGCTATGGGTTGATGGTTTTCAGCTATTATGGTGCATGTCCCTCATGTACTCCGCCTTCACGAAAAAAGGGCCTATATTCGCTGAGTTATGCCCTTTTAGCCTCCACTTTTTGCGAATGTCGTGTACGCGTTCTTAGAGTACTAGGTCAGCTGGACCTCCATCTTTCGAGGATAGGACTCTGCGTTCATGGAGTGTTATAATCACCTGAATAGTGGACTTCTTTAAAAGATGTTTTTAATTCATTTCCCTCTATTTTCAACCCTTAAAGCTTTGTTTTCCAAGAGAGATTTCGATATTTTTCAAGGAAAAGTTATTGGTAACTATTTTTCCAACCTACTTCATTGATTTACATTGATTAATTTTTAATTTTACTCCTAACTTGGATTTTAATGGTGTAAGTTGGGGATTTCTCGGACTTTTATTTCCAACTTTAATAGTTGATGTGTCCCTCATCTTTGCTCCATTTTCGAAATCATTTTCACCAGTGAACTTCTTATTAAGTGGGGACATTTCCTTACATTACTTTTCAGATTTTGGCTATGTTTTGTGACATGAGAGTTTTGACCATTTTACCCTTTTTCTCCAAATTAATTAATTTTAGTGTCATTAGATTTGTTATTTAATTCTTATACCATGTTTGAATAGATTTTGGTGATTTGGAGTATCATAGGAGGGGGAAAACATCGATTTCAACTTGATTCGAGACTTTATTTGAGGCAAGTGGACTTCTAACCTTTTGTTAAGTATGATTGAACCTTGTATGCTCTATATGTACGTAATTGAATAATTGAAGGCGCAAGTTGGGGTTAGATTATGTTATTGTAGGCTTTAATGGTTGAGTTTCGGTATTGGGCATTGTGGGTGTTGTGAATTCTTACGCTTGTGCTTTATTGAGGGAATTATTCACTAATTGCATTTGATCTTAAGGTTTTGATGGGATTGGTAGTATCTTGTGAAATACTTGTGCACTTGAAGATTACTTGGTTTCTATTGTTGAAACATATGACATATAAGAACATCTTGCATATTTTATTTCTATGAGCATGACTATTTGCCATTATTATATGCTTGCCTGATCATCCATTGGAAATGAAAAGCTGAAGGAAAATGGTTCCAACTAGAGAAAAGGAAAAGAAATGAAAAGTTGAGGGAAAATGGTTTCAGCTAGATATAAAAGTAAATGCAGAAGGAAAATAGTTTCCGAGGATACATGGTCCATGTATGGCCCCCATGGGTTTCGACTAATGTAGTCATCTAGCTAGTGGATATGCATTGTAGGATATACAAGCATCACAATTATTTTATATTGCATCACATTATCCATATTTTATAGCATCCACTCCATCTCATATTATATTTGATTGATATTAGTTATTTACTGCTTATGAGATTGTATACTTATTGCATCAATTGCATCCCTGGTTTTTAGTAAGTGTTTGATCTACTTATATACTTATTTATTGATATATTATGTCAGGTGATTAGGATAACTGTACCTATTATGAATTATGAATTGTATTGTGTTGGGACTCTTCTAAGTGCATAAAACGCCCCAAAAAAGTGCTTTGAAAATGCTCATAATTGTAATTTTTTATATATTTCAAAATCTGTGCGTGATATCAAAAGTCTGACTTCACATTCTCGATCAGGATGCAAAATTGAGTGGGAAATGAGTATAACCCCATTTTTAGAGGACCCGTAGTGAAAAATTATTTTCACAAAATTTTCTTATCTAGTGTGCATCCGTGACCAGGCCATGTTGTGGAGTGTGCATGGAGCATTACAAACTTTCCTTTCGCGTTATGCATAGCAAACCAGACGCGGACCAGTGTTAATTTTTTCTTAATTTTCTGTTTCGGCCCAAGGGCCTTGGGATCATAACCTCATGCCTACTTATGCGCGAAAACCCCTATACTTAGCCATTTTTCAACTCTATATTACTCAAGACCCTCTCCAAGACTTAACCAAATATCTCATTCAAATTTCAAGTATTTCAAGCATTTCAAGCTTAAGTTTGGGACTCAAGGATTCTCCTCAAGCTCAACTCAAGAAAACCCAAGTTTGAGGTACGTGGGTTTCATCTATTGGGTCCTTTCACCCATGGAGCCCAATCTTCCTTTTTATGAAAATTGCATATTTTCAAGTTGTACCATCAATGGGTATCTCTTATTATGGATTTTGATTATAATTTATGTTGGGATTTTATGAAATGTTGATTGATTATGCATGTCTACCTATTCCAAGATTATACTATGAATTGGATTTAACTATTGAGATCATGCATGTTTTGGCCTATGAATCTATGATCTATTAAAAGGATTTGATAGTGGATTTCAAGGTATCGTACTTGAGGGTTTTACTATATGTTGGTGGGTTGATTTACATTGTGTTTTTCCATATTATTTCACTCATTATTTCCACGATTTTGAACAAGCATTATTAACCCGCCAAGTGTTTAATAAAATGTCTTGACAAGGATGCTCAAGTTATGGATGACCTATTGCATGGAATATAAGTCAAGTGACTTTATGGTGATTAAGGGCTTGTATGTGTGTATTGAAATCATGAAAAGTATGTATGATGTTGTAAATAGACCACACCTTATTTGAGGGGGGGGGGAGAGTGACATGCCCAATCACCTTGTTGAGGGGGTGACATGCCTCAATCACCTTGTTGGGGGGGGGGGGGGGGTGGCATGCCCAATCACCA
>JAABOM020060186.1:0-12098 GCA_011800125.2 Solanum clarkiae
TGGAGAGAGAGAGAGAGAGAGAGAGAGAGAGAGAGAGAGATAGAGAGAGAGAGAGACAGAAACTACTTATAGTTAGAGAATTATTTGATTGTCGATCTTGAGATTCAATCATCATTTAAAAATGTTCTTCCCATTTTCATTCAACTATGCTAATTTATTATTTATTTCTTTCTTCATTTCTTCAATTTGTTCCTTAGTTTCATTGACTTATTTTATAAGTGATTAATTTATTATCAATCAAGCGATTAATATTTTTTTGGAAGACCATTTCTTCCCATATTTGATGTAACACATGGTAAAATTATCAAAATACCCCTAGATGAGAGACCCTTGCATAATGTATCTTCCTAAACTTCGATAGCAAATTCGAGGCCGGGATTGCGATCAACGTAAAAAATAGTGTGGAAAAATGGTCTTGGTTGACTTTTAGGGCAACCGGATCAAAAGATAATTTTTTGATGCAAAAACGCAATTCTAGAAAGAGTGCACGACATGTCCACATCGTGGACTTATCACGGATTTACACTTAGATGTGATCCCAATTTTTTCTACAGGATTAGAAAACTCGATCGAGAAAATTTTGGCAAAAAACCCTAGAAATTGACCAAGTCCATGATGCAGACTTAGTACACCGAGGTGATTTCTTTTTAGTTTTTCGTGAAGGAAATTCCAGATTTTTTCAAGCCCCTTCTAAACTTAAAATATGATCAAAATAGGTTGTTTTGAGCGTAAAATGGGTTTTAACACCAATTCCTAAGATTTTCTAAGCTTCTAACAAAGACTAGAGTTAAAGAGAAGAGACGAAGGAGGAGGATTCAATAGAATTGAGGAGAATCCTAGCAAATTTGATTGTCAAAACTCCACACCAGATATGGAAGACTAATCTAAAACATTTGATAGTTCTTCCATGTGTCCCTTGATTGAGAGATATAGATAGACACATGTATTGAGTCTCCATATATGTCTTTCATGAATGATTTCTTGTAAATTATATATACCTTATGTATTTTCTAATGTAGATGATCATCATGAACATGATTTTACTGATTAAATACTTTTACATGAGTTATTTTTTGAAACCCTATATGTTACTTTGTAAAAGAATGCACAATGATCATGGGTGGCTCAAGCGCATTAGTGGTCTAAGATGAAAATCAAATGGAGGCCTTAAAATTAAAAAAAAAATTAATATATTTTCTAATTTTATTCTTCTACCTCTGTGAAATGCGGGATTGATGTGTTAAACTTATTCTAATAATTCTTTCTTTTTATACGACATAAATAATCTTTACTGTAAATAGTAGTATTTACTTAGTATTTTTTCCAAAAAAGAATCTATAACCTATTATTACTAAAATAAAAATTGAGACCCCTTAAATTTTGGGGTCTAAGGTGCTTGCCTTTTTTATAACATGTTGAGCCACCCCTGATGATGATAGGTTGATAGAACTTGGTGGTCCTAAAGTATTCATAAATAAACTCTAAAGATTGGTCTAATTGATTGTCCTCCTAATGATTGGTCTGAGCATTTTGAGAGATTGATTGAGAATTGAGTTGATTAGATGATTGAATTGATAAGCCGGAAGGCTCAATTGAGATAGATCTGAGGGAATGATGAGAGTCTTTATAAGATTGATTGATATGATCGATTGAATAGATGGTATTATGAGCATTGAGTCCTGAGAGGAGTACCAAGCATCGAAATGAGTAAGAGTAAGCCCAACTCACACTCATTAACTACGACGCTAAGCGTAAGTGAGGATTGAACTATTATATTAGAGGTTTCCTCTTGAGTTGAAGTCCTTGAAATAATAGCGGACTTAAAAGACCAGATCCCCTTGTGGATCCAATTTTTTCTTTACCTAGCAAGTACAGAATACTTGTAGCAACATCAACGGAATTATTGTACAATCACTGGCTCATAAATAATTATTGTTGGATAAGAGAAACTCCCAAATACATTCTATATTGATAGTACTCTGATTTGAATTGATTGGATTGGATAGTATTGATGTGTCATTGTCTACTTTTCATTCTTGCTTAGATAGACATTTGACATTCTGATTGAGTATCTTCTGAGTTGATGTTATTCTATATTATTCTTGAAATGCCCAAAAAACACCTGAAAATGTGTCTCAGAAATATCCATAATTGTAATTTCTATATATCTCAAAATCTGTGTGTGATATCAAAAATTCAACTTCATATTCGTGATCAGGGGGAAAATTTGAGTGGGAAATTGGTATATCCTAATTTTAGAGCAACCATAGCGAAATATAATTTTTCAAAAATTTGCTTATCCAGTGTTGATCCGCACCCTGGCCATGACACGCCAGGGGCGCGGATCAGTGTTATTTTGTTCCAAGTCTTTTAGTTTCAGCCTAAGTCCTTAGGGTCTTGGGCCCATGCCCTCTTTTGTGTAAAAAAACCCATACTTAGTCATTTTCAACTCCGTATCACTCATGACACACTAAAAACCCTCTCTAACACTTAGCCAAATATTTCGTCCAAATTCAAGTGTCCCGAACTCATTTTTGGATATCAAGAACTTCATTCAAGCTTCAAGTTCTCATTGAAGACTATATCAAGGAAATTTCCAAATTCAAAGTATGTGGGTTTCAACCATTGGGTCCATTCACCCGTAGTGCCCAACCTTCCTTTTTAGAAAACTTGCATATTTTCAAGAGTATTACTTCAGGGTAATATTTATTATGAATTATAATTACAAGTTATGTTGGGGTTTTATGAAATGTTTATTAGAGACACATGTCTATCTATTTCAAGCTTATACTATGAGATGGTTGTCTGTTATGACTATGCATGTTTTGGGCTATGAAATTATGATCTATTATGAGATTTGATGATGGATTTCAAGGTGTCTTACATGAAGGTTTTACTATGTGTTGATGGGTTGATTTATATTAAGTTTTCTCACATTACTTCACTCTTGAATTTTTTGATTTTGAACTAGCATTGCACACCCACCAAGTGTTTGATAAATATTTTGACAAGGATTCTTGAGCTATTGACGATCTATTGCGTGAGTTATGAATCAAGTGACTATATGATGATTAAGGGACTATATATATGTATTGAATTCAATAAAAGTATCTATAGTATTGCAAGTTGACCACACCTTATTGAGGGAGTGATATGCCTCAATCACTTTGATGGGGGGTGCTACGCCCATCTACCATGTTAAGGGGTATATACCTTAACCAATTTGATGGGGGGTGCTAAGTCCATCTACCATGTCGAGGGGTATATGCCTTGGACACTTTGATGGGGGATGCTATGCCCAAATACCATGTTGAGGGGTATATACCTTGACCACTATGATGGGGGATGATATGCCCATCTACCAATTGAGGGGTAGATATCTCAATCACCTTTCAAGTAGGGTGATATGCCTTAGATTCCAAGTACTAGTTTGCTTGGTCTATAATGATAGTCTCTTTCTACAAATATAATCTATATTCTCAAGATAAATATGTTTTACTTCAAGCATTGATTATGCATGCCATGTTATTATTATACCTATCCTTTGCATATGATTATGCATTTTGACTATGTTGCCTATCTCTTGTTGCATTTCATCCTATATACTTAGTGCATTCAAACATACTACTACATGCTTTATGCATACATGACGTTACCATGTAGGAACCGGAGCTCCTTAGGATCATCTTTAACGGCTAGTTTTAACATCTTGAAGATAAGCTTTGGGTGAGTCCTCATGTTCGTGGACACTAGCTATGCTACTCTTGCTTTTGTTATCTCTTATGTTGAACATTTTATACTATGAGGGTGACCTCGAAAAGTATCATGGACCCCGTCCAATCTATGTTTAGAGGTGTTGTTGGAACAATTTATGTATCTATGCTTTGAGGTTTGACTCTTTATGCTTTATAAATGTCAAGACTTGCCTTAGTCCCTTTTTCCCTTGTTTATATTCTTGTTGTTGTTTACTTCTCTTCTACAACCAAGGATGTGTAATAGATTTGGTAAGAGTCTTGTTTGGGTCCCTTTGGGTTCCTATTCGCCATGTCACATTAGGCCCTAGGCTTGGGTCATGAAAAAACTTTGTATCAGAGCACTAGGTTATTGATGGTCCTCAAAATCCAACTCACCACGTCGATTAGATTCTTATTCATGGTTGTGAAGTGTACCACAACTATGAGTAAGTGGCTATGAGGCGTTTTAGGAAATGTTTCCCTTCTTCCTGATCTTTGCCATGCTACAGAGGTTAAAGTAAAGTTTCCCCCTAGTGAATGGTCTTTCCTATTCTAGATTATGTCGATCCCAAGAGGAAGAAGAGCTCGTACACTAGAGGAACAACCGACTCCTCCCGCTCCTCAAGCTCCCCAAGATGTTGGAGTGGCTCATGAAGAGTTCTGGGATGCTATTACCATGTTGGCTCATGCTATGGCCAACCAAATCAACCAAGGGGCCTAAGCTCCTCATGCTTCTACTCCGGCTTCAAGGGTGAGAGACTTTACTAGAATGAACCCACCGGATTTCCATGGGTCTAAAGTGGATGAGGTTTCTCAAGAATTTATTGATGAAGTGTATAAAATGTTATCTATTATGGGGCTTAGATCAGAGGAGAAAGCGTAGTTGGCGGCCTACTAACTCAAGGGGGTGGCTCAAATTTGGTTTAACTAATGGAAGGTGGAGAAGGGGAATGATAATGTCATCCTTGGGAAGAGTTCAAGGCAGTATTTCTCAACTGATTCTTTCTAATAGAGCTAAGGAAGGCCAAAATAATATAATTTATGAACCTCAAGCAAGGGTCCATGAGTATGAGTGAGTATGCCCTCAAGTTCAACCAACTCTCCAAGTATGCTATACATTTTATGGCTGAGCCGAGGTCTAGGATGAACAAGTTTGTGTTGAGTATGTCCGACTTGGTCAATGAGGAATACCGAACCGCCATGTTGGTAAGTGATATGGATTTTTTCCACCTCATGGCGTATGCCGAACAATTGGAGGGGAAAAGCTTAGAAAAAGGAGAAGTGGTGAGGCCAAGAGGTCCTGTTTTGAAAGTAGATTCCAAAGTCCCAAGGGTATCTAGTTTCATCAAGGCTAGTGGTCTTCCAATGCTTCTAATAGAAGGTTTGCTAATAACATCCCAAGGGTCAAGGTGGTGGTGGTGTGGTACCTAATACTATGTGCCCAAGATTTGGTAGAGGACATAATGACCCATGTTTGAAGGACACTAATGCTTGCTATAGTTGTGGTGAAGTGGGTCATAAGGTGATTAATTGCCCTCGTAATTGCAATAAGGGTAGTGATGGTCGTCTACAAGGCTAAGGTGCAAATGCAGGTTCTAAGGGGAGATAAGGTTCACAAGGAGGTGCCACAAGGCAAAATTGATTCTATGCTCTTCAAGGGAGACAAGGGGTGGACAAGGTGCTCGATGTCATCACTGGTATGTTAAAGGTTTTTGATTTGATGTTTCTTCTTTAATAAACTCGGGTGACACTCTTTCCTTTATTACTCCTTTTGTTGCCAAAAATCTTCATGTTAGTCCCCAATTGTTGTGTGAGCCTTATGAAATGTCTACTCCCATTGGTGTATCCATTGTTGCTAGAAGGGTCTATAGAAATTGTCCCATTTTCATTTTTCATAAATCTTGCCTTGTGATTTTGTTGAATTAGATATGCTGGATTTTGATGTCATCCTTGGGATAGATTGGTTATATGCATATTGTGCTTCTATTAATTATATAGCCCATAGGGTCAAATTTCAATTTCCTAATGAGCATATCCTTGAGCGGGAAAGTTGTGATGTGGTGGTCAAGGGTAGATATATGTCTTGCATTAAGGCCCAAAAGCTGATTTCTAAGGGTTGTCTCTATTATCTTGTGAGGGTTACTTATATTGAGTCCAAGGTCCTTCGCATAGATTTGGTTCCGGTGGTTAACAAGTTTCTTGATGTCTTTCCTAATGAGCTTAATGGTGTTTCTCCCGAAACAGAAATCGACTTTGGTATAGATCTTCTTCCCGACACTGAACCCATTTTTATTCCCCCTTACCATATGGCCCCTACAGAGTTGAAGTAGTTGAAAGAGCAATTAAAGGATTTGTTGGAGACCTTGGGGTGCACCAGTGTTGTTTGTGAAGAAGAAAGGTGGTTCTCTTACAATGTGTATTGGTTATCGGCAACTCAATAGAGTTAGCGTCAAGAATAAGTACCCTCTACCAAGAATTGATGAGCTTTTTGACCAACTTCAAGGGGCTAGTCACTTCCTCAGATTGATCTTTGATCCAGGCATCACCAAGTGAAAGTGAGGGAGTGTGACATTCCCGAAACAGCCTTCTGGACTTGGTATGGGCACTTTGAGTTTATGGTTATGTCCTTTGGCTTGACTAATGAACTGGCTATATTCATGTATCTTATGAATAGGGTCTTCAAACCCTACCTTGATTTGTTTGTTGTGGTTTGTATTGATGATGTCTTGATCTATTCCCGTAGTAAAGAGGAGCATGTGGATCACCTAAGAGTGGTGTTGCAAATCTTGAGGAAGGAGAGGTTATATACAAAGTATGAAAAATATGTGTTTTGGTTGAAAGCGGTTTCTTTCCTAGGTTATGTGGTGTCAGGTGATGGCATTAAGGTGGATCTGAAGAAGACGGAGGTGGTTAGAAATTGGCCTAGGTCTTTGACTCCATCGGACATTAGAAGTTTCTTGGGTTTGGCGGCTTATTATCAGAAGTTTGTAAATGGTTTCTATTCTAATGCTTCTCCTATGACTAAGTCGACCCAAAAGTAGGCGAAATTTGTGTGGACCGATAAGTGTGAAAAGAGTTTCCAAACTTTGAAAATTAAGCTTGTTTCCTTTCCTATCTTGTCTCTACCGAAAGGGTTGGAAGGGTATATTATGTATTGTGATGCCTCAAGAATTGGTTTGGGTTGTATTTTGACACAAAATGATAAGGTGATAGCTTATGCCTCTAGGAAACTTAGGGTGTATGAAAAGAATTATCCTACCCATGATCTTGAATTGGCCGTCGTTGTATTTGCTTTGAAAATTTAGCGTCATTATTTGTATAGAGTTCATGTTGCTGTGTTTATCGATCATAAGGGTCTCCAATATGTGTTCACTCGAAAAGATCTTAACTTGAGACAAAGAAGGTAGTTAGAGCTCCTTAAAGATCATGATATGAATGTGCATTATCACCTCGGTAAAGTTAATATTGTGGCTGATGCTCTAAATAGGGTGTCTATAGGTAGCCTAGCGCATGTTGATGATGGTGGCAAAGAGGTGGCTGGAGAGGTCGATCGGTTGGCTAGATTGGGGGTTCGGCTGGAGGAAGTTGACAATGGTGGTGTAGTGGTTGTTGATGGTTCTAAGTCTTCCTTGATTGAGGAGGTAAAGGAAAAACAAGATCTTGACCTCTCCTTGCTAGAGTTGAAGGATTGGTGAGACAAAGTAAGGTGGAGGTTTTCTCCCAAGGGGGAGATAGTGCCCTATAGGTACCAAGGTAGATTGTGTGTGCCTAGCGTTGATGACTTGAGAAAGAAGATTTTAGATGAGGCTAATAATTCTTCCTATTCTATTCACCTCGGTTATACAAAGATGTATAGAGATTTGAGGGAAGTGTTTTGGTCGGGTGGTATGAAGAGAGATACTGCTAAGTTTGTACGATTGTCATAATTGCTAACAAGTGAAAGCTGATCATCAAAGGATAGGTGGCCTAGCCAAAGATATAGAGATTCCTACTTGGAAGTAGGAGGAAATCAATATGGATTTTGTGGTTGGGTTGCCTACGACTAGAAAACATTTTGATTCTATTTGGGTTGTGGTTGATAAAATGTCAAAGTCGGCTTATTTCCTACCCGTTATTGCTACTTATGGTGCCGAAGATTATGCTAAGTTGTACATTCATAAATTGGTTAGATTGCATAGGGTGCCTTTGTCTGTCATATCAGATCATGATGCTCTATTCACTTCTCACTTTTGGAGGTCCTTCCAAAGAGGTTTTGGTACCAAGGTTAAGCTTAGCACGACCTTTCACCTTTAAACGGATGGCCAAGCCGAAAGAACTATCCAAACTCTTGAGGATATTCTTACAACTTGTGTTTTGGAGTTTAAGGGTAGTTGGGATAAACATCTTCCCCTCATTGAATTTTCTTAAAATAATAGTTATCATTCAAGCATTGATATGTCTCCTTTTAAGGCATTGTAGATCCCTGGTTGGATGATTTGAGGTGGGATAGATGTCTTTGTTGGGTTCAGACTTAGTCATGGAAGCCTTGGAGAAGGTGAGGTTGATAAGGGAGAGGTTGAAAACAGCCCAAAGTCGACAAAAGTCATATTCCGATGTGAGGAGAAAGGATCTTGAATTTAAAGTTGGTGATTGGGTCTATTTAAAAGTCTCACCCATAAAAGGTGTAGTTTGATTTGGCAAGAAGGGTAAATTGAGCCCAAGGTTTGTGGCTGCTTATGGGGTGTTGAGGAGGATTGGTAAATTGGCCTATGATTTGGAGTTTCCCATTGATATGAACATGGTACATCTAGTTTTCCATGTGTCTATGTTGAGAAGGTGTGTGGGTGACCCAAGTGCTATTATACCTTTGGATGTTGTGGGTGTCGTAGCAGATAATTTGAGTTGTAAAGAGGTTCCGGTAAAAATTTTGGATAGACAAGTGAAGAGATTGAGAAACGAGGATGTAGCTTCCGTCAAGGTGCACTAGAGAAACCAACAAGTTGAAAGTGCCACATGAGAAGCCGAGGTAGACATGCAAAAGCGATATCCATATCTCTTCCTCTCTACTCAAGCCTAAGGTACTAATTTAAGTCCCCTACATGATTTCAAGTCTTAAATTTCAGCCCTTATGTCATTTGCATGCATTCATGTTTATGTTGGCAAGTTTATGGTGATTTTTGACACTTATGTTGAGATTTTTTTGAAATGATGTATAAATGAATTTGTTGTATTCATGTCTAGGCCAAATCATCTTGATTTCTTCTCTCATGTATGTTTTTTTGACATTCGGGACAAATGTTCCCAAGGGGGAGATATTGAAACGTCTAAAAAATGTCCCAAAAATATGCCTCAAAAATATCCATAATCGTAATTTCCATATATCTCAAAGTCAATTCTTGATATCAAAACTCTGACTTCATATTCTTGATTAGAGGGCAAAAATTAAGTGGGGAATGGGTATAACCCCGATTACAGAGCAACCGTAGCGAAAAATAGTTATTTAAAAATTTTCTTATCCAGTGTTGATTAGCGCCCTGGCCGCGATGCGCCAAGGCACGGATTAATGTTATTTTCTTCCCAGTCTTTCAGTTTCAGCCTAAGGCCTTGGGGTCTTGGGCCTGTGCCCTCATATGCATAAAATACACTCATACTTAGTCATTTTTAACTCCATATCACTCAAAACACTCTTAAAACCCTCTCTAACACTTAGCCAAATATTTCATTTGAATTCAAGTGTCCCAAACTCATTTTAGGATTCAAGAACTTCTTTCAAGCTTCAAGTTCTCATTTAATACAACATCAAGGAAATCACCCAATTTAAGGTATATGGGTTTCAACCATTGGTTCCTTTCACCCATAGTGTCTAACTTTGTTTTTATGAAACTTGCATGTTTTCAAGATATATTACTTATGGGTATTACTTATTATGAATTATGATTACAAATTTTGTTGGTATTTTATGAAATGTTGATTTGAAACATATGTCTACCTATTTCAAGATTACACTATAAGATGGTTGTCTATTGTGACTATGCATGTTTTGGGCTATGAAACTATGATCTATTATGAGATTTGATGTTGGATTTCAAGGTATCTTACAAGAGGATTTTACTATGTGTTGGTGGGTTGATTTACATTAAGTTTTCTCTCATTACTTTCTCTTGAATTGCATGATTTTGAACTAGCATTGCACACCCACCAAGTGTTTGATAAAATGTCTAGATAAGGATTCTTGAGCTATTGACGATCTATTGTATGAGTTATGAATCAAGTGACTATATGATGATTAAGTGACTATATTTATGTAATGAATTCATGAATAGTATCTGTAGTGTTGCAAATTGACCACACCTTGTTGAGGGGGTGATATGCCTTAATCACTATAAAGGGGGGGGGTGCTATGCCCATCTACCATGTTGAGGGATATATACCTTGACCACTTTGATAGGGGGTGCTATGCCCATTTACCATGTTGAGGGGTATGTACCTTGGCCACTTTGATGGGGGGTGCTTTGCCCATCTACCACATTGAGGGGTATATATCTTAACCACTATGATGGGGGGTGATATGCCCATCTACCAATTAAGGGATAGATACCTCAATCACCTTCCAAGGGGGTGATATGCCTTTGATTCCAAGTACTAGTTTTCTTGGTCTATGATGATGGTCTCTTCCTACACTTATAATCTATATTCTCAAGTTACACGTTTTATAAGAATGTTTTACCTCAAGCATTGATCGTGCATGCCATGTTATTATTATACATATCCTTTCCTTATGATTATGCATTTTGACTATGTTGCCTATTTCTTGTTGCATTGCATCCCACATACTTAGTACATTCAAACATACTAACACATACTCTATGCTTGCATGATGTTACCATGTAGGAACCAAAGCTCTTCACAATCATCCTCCATGTGGCTAGCTTTGACATCTTGGAGATAAGCTTTGGGTGAGTCCTCAAGTTTGGGGACACTAGCTATGCTACTCTTTATTTTGTTATCTCTTATGTTTATCATTTGATACTAAGAGGGTGAGCACGAAAAGTGTCTTGTCGCCCGCCCAATCTATGTTTAGAGGTGTTATTGGAACAATTGATGTATCTATGCTTTGAGCATTGACTTTTTGTGCTTTATAAATTTTAAGACTTCCCTCAGACACTTTTTCCCTTGCATAATTATTGTTGTTTACTTTGCTTCCGCGACCAAGGATGTGTAATTGATCTGCTAAGAGGCTTGTTTGGGTCCCTTCAGGTTGCCATTCGCCTCATCATGTCTAGGCCTTAGGCTTGGATCGTGACAATTCTGCCTATGTCTATTTCATTCAGCCATTTTACATACTCGTACATTCCATGTACTGATGTCCATTTGGACTGCATCGTTTCATAATGTAGAGGCAGGTTCTAGAGGTCATCAACAGACGCTCCATTGAAGATCTATTTCACACATCAGCTGATTGATGAGTCCTCCTTGACTTCAGAGGATGCACATGATCTATTTAATCTAGCTTTCTTCAGTTAGACTTAGATTAGCTTTATTTTGATTTGAGGTAGCCATGGGTCTGTTATTGGCACCATTGAACAGTTGATACAGGCTTTATAGACTAGAGTTTGATTTGTCATGAGTTGAACATTTATTTTGGCTAGTTCCTTTCTGACTAGTCTTACTGAGTTGACTTGATCATTTACTTATCGAGATTTGTCCACCCATTTACTATCTTTAGTCTTCCAATGATATGTCAAATGTTAATTGAATGAATGTTATGGGACCAAGTGGTTAGCTTGGAGACTAGTAATAATCTCTCAATGCCAGCTACACCTAGGGTACCCTCCCGGGGTGTGACAAAATTGATTTAAGAGCATAGAGTTCAAGTGTCCTAGGGAGTCTATAAAGCTGTGTCCAGTGAATTCTTGTTTGTAGGTGTGTTTTGCATCACAAATTTATGTCACGTTCAAGTCTTGTTAGGGCGGACTGGCACCCGTTGCCGATAAGACCCGGGAGAACCAACCTGTATCTATGCTCTTTCTATACATATTATAAGGGATTTCTATGTTTGACATGCCTTCAAGAAAAATAAACAGTGATAACAAGCCAAAAGGAAATGATATGACTAGGCCGTTGGGGCCACAATGTCTAAACTACGAGGCATGACCACAATTTAATTTACATAGTCTACAAAGTCTCTAGATAAGTAAAAGTAACTGATAAGGGTTGGGACAGGCCCCATCTCAACAAACTGTGCAACATAAACATATAAGCTCTAGACATATACAAAGCCCCGAAGCAAACTAGAGGTTGGTAATAACAACTGAATATCCTGTACTCCTACTGGGGAGATCTACTAGCACCTGTACCTGCAGCATGAAATGCAGGTCCCCCATA